>JARFJB010001084.1:2252500-2425000 GCA_036346205.1 Vesta saturnalis | reverse complement strand
TCTGTCCGTCCGTGTGTCCGTGTCGTCCGTGTCTGTGTGTCCGTGTGTCCGTGTGTCGTGTGTCCGTGTCCGTGTGTCCGTGTGTCCGTCGTGTGTGTGTCCTGTCGTCTGTGTGTCGTGTGTGTGTGTCGTTGTGTCCGTGTGTCCGTGTGTCCGTGTGTCCGTGTGTGTGTGCCGTGTGTGCTGTGTCTGTGTGTCGTGTCTGGTGTGTCTGTCTGTCGGTGTCTGTGTGTCTGTGTGTCTGTGTCGCTGGTCTGCTGTTGTCTGTGTGTCTGTGTGTCTGTGTGTCTGTTGTTGTCTGTGTGTCTGTGTGTCTGTGTGTCTGTGTGTCTGTGTGTCTGTGTGTCTGTGTGTCTGTGTGTCTGTGTGCTGTGTGTCTGTGTGTCTGTGTGTCTGTGTGTCTGTGTGTTGTGTGTGTGTGTGTGTGTGTTGTGTGTTGTGTGTGTTGTGTGTCTGTGTGTCTGTGTGTGTGTCTGTGTGCTGTGTGTCTGTGTGTCTGTGTCTGTGTGTCTGTGTGTCTGTGTGTCTGTGTGTCTGTGTGTCTGTGTGTCTGTGTGTCTGTGTGTCTGTGTGTCTGTGTGTCTGTGTGTCTGTGTGTCTGTGTGTCTGTGTGTCTGTGTTGTCTGTGTGTCTGTGTGTCTGTGTGTCTGTGTGTCTGTGTGTCTGTGTGTCGTGTGTCTGTGTGTCTGTGTGCTGTGTGTCTGTGTGTCGTGTGTGGTGTCTGTGTGTCCTGTGTGCCTGTGTGTCGTGTTGTCGTGTGTCTGTGTCCGTGTGTCCGTGTGTCCGTGAGTCCGTGTGTCCGTGTGACCGTGTGTCCGTGTGTCCGTGTGTCCGTGTGTCCGTGTGCCCGTGTGTCCGTCTGTCCGTCTGTCCGTGTGTCCGTGTGTCCGTGTGTCTGTGTGTCCGTGTCCGTGTGTTCGTGTGTCCGTGTGTCCGTGTGTCCGTGTGTCCGTGTGTCCGTGTGTCCGTGTGTCTGTGTGTCCGTGTGTCTGTGTGTCCGTGTGTCCGTGTGTCAGTGTGTCAGTGTGTCTGTGTGTCTGAGTGTCTGCGTGTCTGCGTGTCTGTGTCGTGGTCTGCGTGTCTGTCTGTCTGTGTGTCTGTGTGTCTGTGTGTCTGTGTGTCTGTGTGTCTGTGTGTCTGTGTGTCTGTGTGTCTGTGTGTCTGTGTGTGTGTCTGTGTGTCTGTGTGTCTGTGTGTCTGTGCGTCTGTGTGTCTGTGTGTGTGTGTGTGTCGTGTGTGTGTGTTGTGTGTGTGTGTGTGTTGTGTGTGTGTCCGGTGTCTGTGTGTCTGTGTGTGTTGTGTCTGTGTGTCTGTGTGTCTGTGTGTCTGTGTGTCTGTGTGTCTGTGTGTCTGTGTGTCTGTGTGCTGTGTGTCTGTGTTTCTGTGTGTCTGTGTGTCTGTGTGTCTGTGTGTCTGTGTGTCTGTGTGTCTGTGTGTCTGTGTATCTGTGTGTCAGTGTGTCTGTGTGTCTGTGTGTCGGTGTCGTGTTCTGTGTGCTGTGTGTCTGTGTCTGTGTGTTGTCTGGTGTCGTGTGCGTGTGTCGTGGTCCGTGTGTCGTGTGACCGTGTGTCCGTGTGTCCGTGAGTCCGTGTGTCCGTGTGACCGTGTGTCCGTGTGTCCGTGTGTCCGTGTGTCCTGTGTCCGTCTGTCCGTCTGTCCGTGTGTCCGTGTGTCCGTGTGTCTGTGTGTCCGTGTGTCACTGTGTCACTGTTTCCGTGTGTCCGTCTGTCCGTGTGTCCGTGTGTCCGTGTGTCCGTGTGTCCGTGTGTCCGTGTGTCCGTATGTCTGTGTGTCCGTGTGTTCGTGTGTCCGTGTGTCCGTGTGTCCGTGTTCGTGTGTCTGCGTGTCTGCGTGTCTGTGGTCTGGTGTCTGTTGTCTGTGTGTCTGTGTGTCTGTGTGTCTGTGTGTCTGTGTTTCTGTGTGTCTGTGTGTCTGTGTGTCTGTGTGTCTGTGTGTCTGTGTGTCTGTGTGTCTGTGTGTCTGTGTGTCTGTGTGTCGTGTGTGTGTGTGTGTGTGTGTGTGTCTGTGTGTGTGTCTGTGTGTCTGTGTGTCTGTGTGACTGTGTGTCTGTGTGTCTGTGTGTCTGTGTGTCTGTGTGTCTGTGTGTCTGTGTGTCTGTGTGTCTGTGTGTCTGTGTGTCTGTGTGTCTGTGTGTCTGTGTGTCTGTGTGTCTGTGTGTCTGTGTGTCTGTGTGTCTGTGTGTCTGTGTGTCTGTGTGTCTGTGTGTCTGTGTGTCTGTGTGTCTGTGTGTCGGTGTGTCTGTGTGTCTGTGTGTCTGTGTGTCTGTGTATCTGTGTGTCAGTGTGTCTGTGTGTCTGTGTGTCGGTGTGTCTGTGTGTCTGTGTGCCTGTGTGTCTGTGTGTCTGTGTGTTTGAGTGTCTGGGTGACCGTGAGTCCGTGTGTCCGTGTGACCGTGTGTCCGTGTGTCCGTGTGTCCGTGTGTCCGTGTGTCCGTGTGTCCGTCTGTCCGTCTGTCCGTGTGTCCGTGTGTCCGTGTGTCTGTGTGTCCGTGTGTCCGTGTGTCTCGTGTGTCCGTGTGTCCGTGTGTCCGTGTGTCCGTGTGTCCGTGTGTCTGTGTGTCCGTGTGTCTGTGTGTCCGTGTGTTCGTGTGTCCGTGTGTCCGTGTGTCCGTGTGTCTGCGTGTCTGCGTGTCTGCGTGTCTGCATGTCTGCTGGTCTGCGTGTCTGTCTGTCTGTCTGTGTGTCTGTGTGTCTGTGTGTCTGTGTGTCTGTGTGTCTGTGTGTCTGTGTGTCTGTGTGTCTGTGTGTCTGTGTGTCTGTGTGTCTGTGTGTCTGTGTGTCTGTGTGTCTGTGTGTCTGTGTGCCAGTGTGTCTGTGTGTCTTTGTGTCTGTGTGTCTGTGTGTCTGTGTGGCTGTGTCTGTGTGTCTGTGTGTCTGTGTGTCTGTGTGTCTGTGTGTCTGTGTGTCTGTGTGTCTGTGTGTCTGTGTGTCTGTGTGCCTGTGTGACTGTGTGCCAGTGTGTCTGTGTCTGTGTTTCTGTGTGTCCGTGTGTCTGTGTGTCTGTGTGCCTGTGTGCCTGTGTGTCTGTGTGTCTTTGTGTCTGTGTGTCTGTGTGTCTGTGTGTCTGTGTCTGTGTGTCTGTGTGTCTGTGTGTCTGTGTGTCTTTGTGTCTGTGTGTCTGTGTGTCTGTGTGTCTGTGTGTCTGTGTCTGTGTCTGTGTGTCTGTGTGTCTGTGTGTCTGTGTGTCTGTGTGTCTGTGTGTCTGTGTGTCTGTGTGTCTGTGTGTCTGTGTCTGTGTGTCTGTGTGTCTGTGTGTCTGTGTGTCTGTGTGTCTGTGTGTCTGTGTGTCGTGTGTCTGTGATCTGTGTGTCTGTGTGTCTGTGTGTCTGTGTGTCTGTGTGTCTGTGTGTCTGTGTGTCTGTGTGTGTGTGTGTGTGTGTGTGTGTGTGTGTGTGTGTGTGTGTGTGTGTGTGTGTGTGTGTGTGTGTGTGTGTGTGTGTGTGTGTCTGTGTCGGTGTCCCTGTGTCTGTGTGTCTGTGTGTCGTGTCTGTGTCTGTGTCTGTGTCTGTGTGTCTGTGTATCTGTGTGTCAGTGTGTCTGTGTGTCTGTGTGTCTGTGTGTCTGTGTGTCGTGTGTCTGTGTGTCTGTGTGTCTGTGTGGCTGTTGTCTGTGTGTCTGTGTGTCTGTGTGTTTGAGTGTCTGGTGTCCGTGTGTCCGTGTGTCCGTGTGTCCGTGGTCCGTGTGTCCGTGTGTCCGTGTGTCCGTGCGTGTCCGTGTGTCCGTGTGTCCGTCTGTCCGTCTGTCCGTGTGTCCGTGTGTCCGTGTGTCCGTGTCCGTGTGTCCGTGTGTCCGTGTGTCCGTGTGTCCGTGTGTCCGTGTGTCCGTGTGTCCGTGTGTCCGTGTGTCCGTGTGTCCGTGTGTCTGTGTGTCCGTGTGTCCGTGTGTCTGTGTGTCCGTGTGTTCGTGTGTCCGTGTGTCCGTGTGTCCGTGTGTCTGCGTGTCTGCGTGTCTGCTGGTTTGCGTGTCTGTCTGTCTGTCTGTCTGTGTGTCTGTGTGTCTGTGTGTATGTGTGTCTGTGTGTCTGTTTGTCTGTGTGTCTGTGTGTCTGTGTATCTGTGTGCCAGTGTGTCTGTGTGTCTGAGTGTCTGTGTGTCTGTGTGTCTGTGTGTCTGTGTGTCTTTGTGTCTGTGTGTCTGTGTGTCTGTGTGGCTGTGTCTTTGTGTCTGTGTGTCTTTGTGTCTGTGTGTCTGTGTGTCTGTGTGTCTGTGTGCCTGTGTGCCAGTGTGTCTGTGTGTCTTTGTGTCTGTGTGTCTGTGTGTCTTGTGTCTGTGTGTCTGTGTGTCTGTGTGTCTGTGTGTCTGTGTGTCTGTGTGTCTGTGTGTCTGTGTCTGTGTCTGTGTGTCTGTGTGTCTGTGTGTCGGTGTGTCTGTGTGTCTGTGTGTCTGTGTGTCTGTGTGTCTGTGTGTCTGAGTGTCTGAGTGCCTGTGTGTCCGTGTGTTCGTGTGTTCGTGTGTCCGTGTGTCCGTGTGTCTGTGTGTCCGTGTGTCCGTGTGTCCGTGTGTCCGTGTGATCGTGTGTCCGTGTGTCTGTGTGTCTGTGTGTGAGTGTGAGTGTGAGTGAGAGTGTGCGTGTGCGTGTGAGTGTGAGTGCGCGTGCGAGTGCGAGTGCGATTGCGAGTGCGGGTGCGTGTGCGTGTGCGTGCATGCGTGTGTGGGTGCGTGCGTGCGCGCGCTCGTATGTGCTGGCGTGTCTGTGCATATGTCAGTATCCACCATATCTCCAGAACGAAAATACCTACGCGCATAAAATTTTGTATTTAAGGTTCATTTAGTTTGGCTTAGAGTTGCTTTGATTGCCGCAGAGATCCAGCGGTGTAGAGGGAGGTTTGTTAGGGTCAGTTTTTGGTATTTATCAAATATTTCTAAAACAGCTGTACATGCCAAATATATAAATATGCTTATATATAGACCTTAAACATATCGATTAATTATGTTCTATGCAGATTTTTGATATGACGCGTAATTTAGTGGCCAAAAAAAGGTAGACGTGTCATTTAAAGAAAGTTTAATTTTACATATACTTTCGTTATAAAGTTTTTTAATGTAAAGCGAAATAAATGTAAAAATTAGATAAGTATGATTGAAAATGCTGGAGCTGTATTATTGACATTTTTATAGGCTGTGTAGTTTTTTTTTTACATTAACATGTATTTATGTCTATTAATCTCTATCTGACATGAAGTTTTAAGCGTCATTCTGACGTTGATTGTTGTTTTTGTTTTTACAATGTTGCCTGTTTTCGTTATGAACGTATAGAAAGAGGTTGCATAGTTATCCTAAAAATTGAAATTAAAATTATTTCATTTCTTTTAATTTAAGTTAGCATCTAGATGTCTATTAACCTCTGTATGTCATGAAGTTTTAAACGTCTGTTTGGCGTAGGTTATTGTTTTTGCTTTTATAATGTTGCCTATTTCGTAATGAACTTCTTATAAATGAGGTTGCACAATTATCCTTAAAAAATGTTATTAAAATTATTTCATTTCTTTTAATTTCCAGGTTGTAACTTGGAAGGTCGTGTGGTGTTCCACACCAGACATTTTACGAATGCACTGAAAGCTTAAGTAAATCATAGCTATTCCAATTGGTTGAAAATGACTTGAAGTGCTATATTTTTCACCTGTAGTCTGATTTCACCTTGACACATTTGTTACGACATAACTTTATTATTTAGATGTGATACATCAATGTACATCTTATTTCAAAGTTTAGAATTCTTGTCGGAGAAATTAAAACGTTTGTGATCATACTGCTATATTTTTGAATTAAATTTCAAACATCCGAACAGAACAAAGACACTGAACGTAATTATTCTTTACCCTTATATTAAAATACTACTTACCTGCCTCTTATCGAATTTCACGTAAATTCCGCTTTCTGGATATTGTTTTCAAGTAAATCTGCTTAATATTACATGTACACATTTCTAATCTTAATTAAACTTTTAGAAATAATTTGTTAAAATTCCTCTGTTTATGTAAGCATAAAGTAAAATTATTTCAAAGGATAGATGCTCCCATATTATTGTAATTAAGTTTCCAGACAGATTAAAGTTTAAATTTTCAATAAACCGTTTGTGCTTCTATACACAAGTGAAAGTAAATAACGGCACGAAAAAGGGAAAACATAAATTTATTAAACATAGGAGTGCGATTTATATTGATATTGTGTAATTTGATACTTCGATTGGCTTTATATTCGAGAGGTTTCTAAACTAATTTTTGAAAATAGAACTGATCAATCATAAATGTCAAATTGTAAGTCTGAAAATAATACACGTTTTGGAGAAATAAGTTTGATTATTTAAATCCAAACGTTTTATTTGCTTTTAGGAAAACATTTTACAAAATGAGAAAACAGGTGGGTGGAATATATTTTTTATCAAACTGAAAGTCGACCAAACTTTTAACAAAAGTTTAGCAGTGATGGCGCAAGCGTTCGTACCTATTACATATTAGTTCAGGGTGCGTTTAACCATAGCATTATGGGAATTAAAGATGATATTTTTGTTACGCTTAATTTTGGAAAAGGTGTATTTAAGATAACTATAACTAAATAATCATTGTCGTGGATGGCATATCCGCTTTAATTATTTGATACCGGTGGTAATTATTTCAGAATATAATAAAGATAGCAACGGCCTTTGAAATGTTTAACTTTTATCGTAATCGGAATAAACAAAGCGATAAATTTTTATTTGATTGTTTTTCATATATTTACGTAATTTTAAACTGCATTGAAAAATATAGACATTAGTTTAGTTTCAATTTTGAAAATGATCGTATTTGATGGTTTTTGCCAATGTATATTATACATTGTACCTAGTGTTTCTTAACCCGGCGTCTGTGTGGTGAATTCATGTAACATCATATGTGTGCTGGGGTCGAAAAAACCCCAAACAAAAAAAAAGTATTGAGAAGTTATTTTGAAATATTTCTGACATTTCTCGCCGTTTTGTCCTCTCAATTACACACCTGCACTAGTTTATTGATTAATCGTCTTCATATATTCATCACAAATGAAAATATTTTATGAAGAATAATCATGCACATAATTCCTTAGAAAAAACATATGTCTCATAATAATTCGCGATAGAAAATAAAACACAAATGGTATGATTGAACAACTCTTTATTCTCGAACAGGAGAGAATACCTGATATTCGAAATGAAACAGAACTGCAAAATGTTAATAAATAAAAATTTTATGAAGGTCTACTTTTGAAGCAATTTTCGCACAAGCTTATCGCGTGCTCCAAGCAAAGGAATGTTTGGCATTGAGCACATTGCTTCTGACATTTTCTGTCTTTATTTCTAGGACATACTCCACATCTCCCAATACGCTTCTGTCTCTTGGGGTTCGAATCTACGTTTTCGTTGGCTTCTCCGAGGCATTTCTCTATTCCAGTGCGTAATTCTACACTTAGGCGCATATTGTTTTTTCTGGCTGAAATATGTTCTTGAACTAATGAGAGACCAAGTGCTTCCAAGAAAATGCGCCGCTCCATCTTCGTATCATTTGTATTATCCTGATAAATTATTCTGGCATTTATGGCTGAAATGTTCATCACGAAGAAAAAAATTGTTAGTGGCCATCTCTTACAGGAACTTCCACATAGCTCATCCACAACATCAACACCACCTTTAGTAAAATTGTAGAATTCAATAATTTCTGTTTTTTTCTAAGGTTTAACTAGAACTATCTTCCCTATCTTGGGAACATAGGATGCTACCGTCATCTTCTCTTGAAATGCGAACATTGTTGAATGCACTTCTCGATTTTTTGCAATCAAGAGTGAAGGAGGAAGCTCCTTTTTGTTCTTTCGAACAGTGCCGACATAAGTTAGCTTATGCCTGTGTAGTAAATGATTCATTAGTGGAAAACTAGTGAACCAGTTGTCGAATGTTACATTACGGTTAGTACCGCTGACAGGACCCACAAGTCTATCAACGACATCAAATGCTGAATTGCGTTGTTTATAGGGACCTTCTGGTTGCTCTCCCGCATATGGCTCTACATTCAATACATAATAAGTGCGGGCATCCACAAGGGCGAAGAGTTTCAATCCGTATTTAGAGGGTTTGTTCGGCATATAAACTCTAAACGGACAACGCCTTCGGAATGCAAATTTACTGAATACAGCCCGAATAGCAGCGAATTTATCTGTTTGCTTCCTCAGTTCTCGATTATCCATATTGTCGAACCGTAAGCAGGTCAATAGAATTCTAAATCTCTGCAAACTCATCAGTCTCCTGAATATTTCTGTACTAAGACCATTCGTTTTCCATAAGTCATCTAGATTCAATCTATTTGTTTTATATACTTCTGATAAGTATAACAAACCCAATACCGCACGAATCTCGGTAGAATCAGTAGGTTTTACTATATAAGAATGTTTATCATCATAGACAACTCTCTTCTTCTCCAATCGCTGGTTCGTGTAGGTAACAATGCTTGTTATCATTGTCTCGTCTATGAATAAACTGAAACATTCTTTCGGAGTCTTGGAATCTTTTGCTAAAGGTTTGACGGCAGGCAAATGTATTTTGATAATATTCTCGACACGTGTTTTGACAGAAGTATTCGGACAAGTTTTCTTCCACTTTGTTTTCTTGTCCCTACCTAAGTAACACTGCTGACTACTGCAATTCCTTTTCTGGTCAAAGCTGGTGACTTGTTTCAATGGTTCATCTACAATATAAAAAAAAATTTCAGTGTATGTAATTACATAAACAATGGCATACTCTATCTGATGAGCCTTGCAGTACAGGCTGTCCTTCGTTTTCTGTAACAGCGACACTGTCCTCGTCAGTTACAAGAATTGTACTGTCATCTTCTTGTTCAGATTCGGTGTTATGAGGACTCTCGTGTAATAGATCTTCGCACTCAGAGTCACTCGTGTCAACAATTTCGTCTTCACTTTCGCATTCCTCCCATAATACGAGTAGCCTTCTCTGTTCCTCCTCATAATCAGCCATAATTATCTGCACATACTCTATCTGATGAGCCTTGCAGTACAGGCTGTCCTTCGTTTTCTGTAACAGCGACACTGTCCTCGTCAGTTACAAGAATTGTACTGTCATCTTCTTGTTCAGATTCACATGTTAAGGTTAAAGTGTTTTGGTTAATAAATTGACGTTTGTTTGCTATCTTATGTTGGATTATTTTAATGATGTGGAATGGATATCAAATTATTATTATTTATTGAATATATGATATTAAATCTTTAGTTATAATTTAAATCGTTAAGAGGTAAGTTATATAGTCTGTGAAACATAAATGTGAATGAAACCATTTATCGTTCAAAGGGTGTAAGGAAGAAAAAGGTAGTATAGCATCAGTAGTTGTCGATTTTCTACAGGCACCAATATCTAAAGATTGGTTATACCTGGTAATCTCTACACCAAGAAAATTTAATTTATTGTTTGAATCGAAAAGATATTGTAAATTCAATGTCGTTACGTACAGAATTTGGATAATTTAATTCAGTGTCTTCACCTTCAAAAGCAACCAGAATATCATCAACATATCAACGATAATATCTGAAATGGTCTTTAATGATAGGGTTGTCATGCATTGAATTTGTTTGTAAGTTTGAAAGGACAATTTCAGAACGGTGTTACTCAATTAAACCGCACAGGGCGTCGTGCAGGTCCACCGTTGTAAGCGGGTTGCCAAGCCAACTGCAGTGGGAATGGGCGGGGTGTATATAAGACGTAAAGTGATTGAAATTTAGTTTCAAACACCTTACACTTAAAAATCGCCCTTAAGCCCCACCATAATCGATACATCTCGCCTATCGTTCAAACAGACAAGCCACTAAGTAATTACCAACCATCATGGTAAAACATAGTAAACCCGCACCTGTCGGTCCCCTTTCCCTTTCCCGAAAGCCGACGACGACGACACCGATCGTGCCCTAAGCTGCCGTAGCTTCGCCACTGGTACCACCGACCCGGACGATGACAACCACCACGATGACGAAGACAACGACCAGGACGGCACCCTCACCCTCACCCTCTACCTTGTCCATATCCTCGTCATCCTCCTTGTCCTCGACCTCTACCGTAACCCAACCCAAATACCGGTATTGCTTACGCAATATTCCCCTATCAGTTACTTCCCCATATCAGTTACCTCCCAGAAGCAACTGTAGACCATCCTTCGCTCTCTCCAGCTCCCGTGGGAATCTACGATTCAACCACAATCATACCCCCCTGATCCAAACCTCACATCCTATTCCTACCGCTGAAGTGGAAAAATCTATTAAAGCCACCTTTGGTACCCATCCATTACCTCACTCAATTGTCCGGCCCAACCCATACCCTATCCGAACATAAACCTCTCTCCCTGTCATGCGTAATCCGCGAGGTTGACCGTGAAATTACCTCGGAAGAAATTATACAGGCCATCGACCTCCCGCACATTACCAAGGCCATCCGTGTAATTTCTAGATCCACTAACCGTCCCACTTCCTTTGTCCGTATCCTAACCTACTCCAAATCCTCTATTGATTACCTCTTGCATAACGACATGTGCATGTTCGGCAGACGCTATCAATGCGAGACTCTACATACCCCCAATCCCATTACCAAATACTGCTCCACCTGTACCCAGATGGACCACCTAGCAGTAAAGTGCCTTACCCGATCCCTCAAGTGCCTCTCCTGTGGCTGAAGCCACAAATCCCAAGCCTGCCCTTCCATATCCTCGCCAAACTGTAACAACTGCGGCGGCTCCAACCCTACTTACAGTTTCGACTGTGAGAAACGACGGGAGATCCCATCCTCTCCTATCCAGGTAGCCCTACTTTCCAAGTTGGAAACAGCTTCCTCCACCTCCGATCCTGACGAAGAGAGCCACGAGCACTTTCTCAGGATGGAGGTAATAGCCAGGGAGTTCTTAGACAGGCGATTATACTGCAGTTGGAGCGGTACTAATGTCGGTTTTAGCACTCCCTACTACTGAAAGGAGTACATTCTTATTCACTTTCTTTCCTCAATCCCCTAACATTCCCTCCGTACTTCCCTTCGCAATGGACCTTACGATAGGAACAGTTAACGCGGGAGACGAAAACATACAAATACTAGCCATAACATAGACAGAATTAACCAACAGAGGGACGCTTAACGTAAGCCATTACAATACCTACCTTCACAACAACCCCGACAGAGGAAAACGAGGTACTGCACTCCTGATACACTCCCGATACCCATCCGATCCTTATACCTTACTGCCACACCTTCAACACCTTGAATGAGTAGCTGCAACAGTGCACCTTCCCTCATCCCCTATAATAGTATTTTGCTATTATAACCCTCTTGGGCATAACACCCTTTCCTCTCCACTACTATAATATGTAGCCAACATCCCTAGTGCAGTAATACTAGCAGACCTTAACGCCAGACACCAACAAATTGGAGATACAACTGACAACGCAAACGGACAAATATTAACGAACGAACTACTTAGACTACCAATAGTACGAATTACGAACATCCACTCTACGTTTATCGGACACAAAGGTTACTCCATACCCGACCACATAATATGCTCAGAACAAATAACACAATATTTCGATGAAAACTGCCACCTCGGCACAACTATAACATAAAACCACCTTCCCTTACTAGTGAAAACATCCCACCCACTTCCCTCAACCAAACAATGCGTTTAAAGAACACATTTCCAATAACCTCCCAGATATAACTCTTAACACTACCGACGACATAGACAGAGCCATTCAAGGACTAACCCAATTCATCTCCGACGCTACCAACTCAGCAATCCCGACAAAAGGAATATACATTAACCGGAATCCACTTCCCCCCACATCATTCTCCTGATCAAGGAAAAGCGATGGATATACCGGCGATCTCTGAACACCAGAGACTCAGCACTAAAAACCGAATACAACAGACTAAGCACAATAATCCGACTAGAGACCAACAAATACATCCAAGAAAACTGGATAAAAGAAACAAGCCAAACTTGATTGCCGTGAAAGCCCTAAATTCTGGCACAAATTCAAGATCCTAACGAAAATAAAAGGTACCCTCGCAGTTTCAGACCAGGAGAAGGCCGACCTGTTCGGCCTTTACCTGCAAACCGTCCTCACTACCCCCTACGATCCATCGTTCGACAACGATTTCAAAGCTCGGCTCGAGCAAACCCTTCAGGCATTCCAAATCCAAAACCAAAACCAAATACCACACGTACTAACCGAAAACAACCCCTTCCTTAGCCCCATTTCACCCTATCTAATACTACAAACTCTTAAATAAGGAAGAAATTCTGCTCCAGGACAAGACGGACTTAACCGCCAAATACTGAAAAACCTTCCACAAAACGCCATTAGACAGTTAGCCTAAATATACAACAGATGCCTTGCCCTATCCTATTTCCTGACGGATTGGAAGTCCGCTTCAACCGTCATGTTACCCAAACCTAGATCTGATCCTTCCCAATCTTCATCCTACAAACCGATTTCCCTCTTAAGTTATATGGCCAAATGTCTAGAAACTATCCTATCCTGAAGGCTAAGAGCTCGTCTCGAAGCCAACGACATCATCCCCAACAGCCAGTTCGGCTTCAAACCGAACGGTCCTTGCCAAGAGCCGTTAGTAAAACTAAATACCGAAGCCTCAAAAGTATTTAACCCCGGGTACTCTTGCCTAGCAGTCTTCCTTGATATCAAACAAGCTTTTGACAAAGTATGCCACGCAGGACTAATATACAAACTACGATAGTTAGGCTATCCGACCGCATTCGTCTGACTCCTTCCCTCATATCTGACAGGCAGATGTCTGAAGGTACGAGTAGGCTTCTCCACCTCCACGACTTTTCATCCCACCGCTGTAGTTCCGCAAGTATCGGTCCTAGCACCTCTCCTATATAGCATATATGCATACGACAGTCTCAAAACTACCAACCCGAACATAACAATAGCCCACTTTGCCAACGACACTGTTCTCTGGGCGACCAGTAGGGGCAGTGACGGGTCAAACATACTAGTAACTTAACAATTCACCCACTTCTTCAACTGGGCCAACCGGTGGAGACTAACAATCAACCCAAAGAAAACAAACAATACTGTTTATAGACATCCGAAATTATCCAACTTTGACAGGCAAACCTCCAACATCAACTTGACTATGCGCGGACAAATACTGCAAGTACAAGGCACAATCATATACCTAGGTATCACGTTCTCCCGGACCCTACACTGGCAACCCGACGTTATCGGGTTCCTCATAAGATACTCAACCACGAATCACTATCGAAAATGCTGCAAGGAAACGTCAGAGGTTGTTACCCCAAAACCCTTCAACACTCTTACAAAACTTACATTCGACCAATACTCGACTAGCAAGCCTAAAAACAAACCAACTCTAATCCGTCGCCTCCTGCAAAAGGACAATAGTATGCACCATACATAAACTACAATTCAGACATTTCAACGAACTAACCATACAACACGCCAACATTCAACTAATAACCGACAGACTAATAACACTACAGACAAAATACACAAATCGCAGGACAAAGGGTGACACGATCCCAACCAAACAAAAACTACAAATCCCATTCTCCAACAAACCCCAACTACCACGTAAACCCAAAACCAAATTCAAACACCCAGCACTCCTACTTCATTAAATAGATAACCTACCAGAGTTCGAAGAGCCCCTCGACAATACTGTCTACATCCTAAAATAAACATCCGCAATGATTAAGATGACGACCGCCGCAATGAAAATGGACAATTCTTTCCATCCTATAATACCCATTATACACTAACCTCAAACATTAATCACTCAATATACACATTTTTGCCACAAATCATATATATCAAGATTGTTACCACTTACAATACACAAATATAACGCAACACGCAAACACTTAAAACCCAGGGCTGAAGAGGGAGAAGATTCCTAAGCTGCCCGAGGAATGAAGACCTTTATGGAACCAAGAAAAAATAAGATCCCAATGAAGAAGAAGCAAACGATTTAAACAAAAAGCCACAATAATCTTAAACTTTTCTAAAATAAATAGTCCTAGGCGAGGTGTTTAGTTAATCCTACCTGACTGAGGAAGTTCAATTACACTTAATAATAAATTTATCCAAAGCTTAATAAAATTTTGAAGAGTGAAAGTAGTCGTAAACTTGTTGATCGCACCCTAGTATATTCGTAAAATCAAAGGAATAAAACGTTATCTAGATTAATATTTATAATTGTCATAAAAGTTCTGAAATAAATAAATATCGTCCAATTTAGAAAAATAATACTTCGGTCTATTAATTTTTAACCACGAAAACGTTCATTCGTATCTAAACATTTAAAGTCATAACGATCAGAGCGTCGTTTATAAATCATATATTTTCTATCCAATATTACTTGAATGCTTTCTCTTTAAAATGTCTTTAAACATTCACCAACATGAATGAATTATAATAATTCAAATCTGAAATGTCTGCTTAATAAATATCGTGTTATCAGTATTATGTATATAATGATTGTTAATGAATGCAAAATAAGTAAATTTTGTAATCAATCTGACTCAAAATAAACAAATCTCAAATCATTCATTAAGCTAAAAGATTGATTGCTCTTAAACGGTGTAATCCTTTACGTAATTTACCACAAAGAAACTATGGACTCTTGCAATATATAGAAAAATAAGTTAGGTAATGGATCTGTATTACGAATCTTCAAAAATATTTTTACCACAGGTAAACCGGGGAGGTACCACCACCCTTACCATGGGCCCCTTAATATCGGGTCTCCAATTTTCTGTGCTCAGTAACCTTTTCTTCATCCTTAATTTATTCTCATCCTTATTCTTCCTTCTCTCCCTAGCTGTACTCCTATCGGATTGAAAGTCCAAAATTAAAAGTTACTAAAAAGGTGGCTGTGTTTTCTAGGGTAATAAATACCGCACGTAAAATCATACCCCATTCGGATTTCCGAGAGGGCAGGGCCCAAGCGACCTCGGTCATCAAAAGTTCTAACTGTCTGATCCACCATGGCAACATCCGCGGTATCAGGTCTAATCTTAATACTGTTCACCAACATTTTGAGCAATTACAACCTGACATTTTGTTTCTATCTGAAACACAAGTCTCCTCTGAAAGTTCCGATTCACCCAACTTGCAATATCCCCTATACAACCTTCACTCTAACTTTCTATATAAAGGAGACGTATCTGCCTATATCAAGGACAACATTCCTTGCAAGAGGATTTGTTCCTTGGAAAATAAAAATTTCGACGTGATTTCGTTTAAATATTCTGATCCTAAATTTGTGAAATTTTACTGTTGCATTTATGGGTCTCCTAATTACAGTAATCATCGGTTACCTTAGTTTGAAAGTTAACAATGTTCATTACTCTAATTGGCTTCAAATTTCATGTACTACTAACCTAGCTGGTTATAGTGTAGAAACATTTGCTGTTGCTTGTGGTCTCATACAAATGATTTTTGAGCCCACAACAATTCGTTATGATAGCTAACCACACTCCACATCTTCTAGATCTTTCTTACATCAAACACACTTGTTTATAAAACTTCCGTTCTTTCCGCTCTAGGCCTATTTTACCATTGTCTAATGGAAATAGTTTCTACTGTCCCTAACTCCGCTGTTGTTCGCAACACTAATTGAAACTTGTGGTGTTTTAAGTCAGCCATATGGAGTGATTTACGAGACTTCTTTGTAACTTTTCCATGGTGTAAATATTGTTTTAAGTCGGCCCCTTCTGTGGACATTGCTCTATCAGTATCTGAAGTGATCCTCAAGCGCGTAGAGATATACATTCAGGTTCCCAACCCTGGTTCAATAAGGCTTGTGCTAATGCAATATCTTTGAAAAATAAATTTTATATTAAATCGAAATCGAATAAAGAGAGTCGAGAGTCATGCAAATTCGTTGGTGCTAGAAATATCCGAAAAGTGTTATCACTAAAGTTAAAAAATTGATTGAACAACGAAAAAAAAATGAACTGCCTACATCTCCTTTGGGCAGTTGATCTTTAGCTGAAACCACTAGTAGAAAGATTGGTACACCTTCATTCCCCCTCCCTCCTGACACCTTTTGACGGATTTTTTGTGGCTAATTCTGTAGGCAAAGCCAATGTTTTTGTGGAATTATTTGCACCAAACTCGTGTCTCAATGATTCTGGAAAAGATCTGCCCCTAGTCAATTCTTCGCCATACGCTATGAAACCGATCCATTCTCGGTAGAAGCTGCTGGAGTCGATTACCAGTAGGCATGGTCACAATACGGCGACTAGTCCAGACGGTAGCTATTGTCCTAAAGAAATATTGCCCCGAGCTAGTACCAGTCCTGTCTAAGCTCTATTCTCTATTCTGGAGAATTTCATTCGTTATGGAAGTTAGCAAATTTTCAGCATACTCCCACAAAAGGCGACAAGACCGATCCGTCGAACTAACGAGCAATTGCCATTACTTCCATTTTTTCTAAAAGCAAGGAATAAAGAATCAATCAGCAACTGCTCTAGTTCCTTGAAGCTAACAAACTCCAAAGTCACCACCAATATCAGTTTAGGCAGAGTCGTTCAACAGGTGATCTTCTTTCATATGTGACCCACGTTTGGAATAATACATTAGAACAATCCGGTGAAACAGTTGTAGTCGCTTTAGATATCTCTAAGCCATTTGACCAAGTTTGGCATGTATTTACTTGCCAAACTCACCTCGTTTGGGTTAAATGATACGCTCATCAACTGGGTTTCTAGTTTTCTTCATAAAAGACGAGTACGTGTCGTAGTTGATGGCTGTTTTCCAAAAGAAGTTAGCATTAACGCGGGCGTGCCACAGGGATCAGGTATGGCGCCTACACATTTCCTGCTATACATAACTGACCTTATTTATTCAACACCTAATCCGATCCATTCCTTTGCTGACGACAGCACTATTCATTGTAGTTCATCTCAGTCTACTCATAATGGTCTGTCTCATGGACGGAACATTAAAGCTGAAATGGAAAATTCAATCAACAAAGACATTCAATGTATTATCGAATGGGGAGCAATAATCTACTTAAATTTAATGTTAAAAAAACTCAGTGTTACCTGGTGCCAGCCAAAAAAGATTGATCATTTTCTGTTGTAAGTACGAATGGTTCAGATCTTAAATTTTCAGACCCTATTACTCGGTTGGGAATGTCTGTATCTTCAAATCAATCATGGGTGGACCATCTTCTGTCAGCTACCAAAACATCTGATCAAAACGGGCTTTTTGTACAGATCTAAGCAGTACTTTACGTGCCGACAATTCTTTCTGCTGTATAAGGCCCAAATTCGACTTCATATACAATAAAATTCTCACCTCTGGGTTGGTGATCCTCAATACACTCTCTAGATCGTATTAAAGAGAGAGCGATTAGGCTTATAAATGGCCGGCACTTAACTTCTGACATACAGTCCCTTGAGCATAGAAGAATGGTTTCAGTTCTTTCTTTGTATTATCGGTATTACAATGGCGTTACGCTGCCTAATTATATTCTTTGATACGATCTCGGGCTAACTTTGCTAGGAATACTCGGTTAGATCATTCACATTATCAGTATGCAGTACAAATCTCCACATTCTTCTACATTTCATCTAGATTCTGAAGTGTTCTCCCTAGTTCCTGTTTTCGTCTCACTTATGATATCTCTTGGCTATTCAATGTCCCTTTACCAATCCTCCTAAGTGTTCCTGAGTACTTTAGCATGATAGGCCAAATTTAATCTGTTCAGCTCTACAGTTGTTAAAAAAAAAACGATATTTCTTACAGATTAAAAATCCCCAAATCTTATGATCTAAGCATATAATAATGGCAATGTAGACGGATTATCCGTATTGCCTGAAATGAAACTCATAGACAATAACACCTCTATCGCCAGTCAAACTTCAAAAATCTAAAATTATTCGTACATAATCTCCGGTATAATATGTCCACTTGGTTGATTAGCCCTTAATATGTACCCATACTTGTCACTGAAAAGCCGCCATCGACGCGGTTCACTACCTTAAATATCCGTAATCTGTCGTTTAAGACTAAATGGGGTAATCTGATTTACGATATGCCCCTCTCGAAAAATAAATGTTAGTCACAGGATATATTTATTTACACTTGAAAATTAAAATTCTTCAATGTTTCTACACAGTCGATTCAGTGCTGTTATAATCGCACATATCAATACCATTAAGGTCCAATACTATTTAGCCTAACTCATAAGTGTTTAAACACAACTTTATTTTGTTACATCAAGAATCACTTTAGCTTCCTTTATGTATCACGCGGTTCTGTATACACAATACTTCCAACCCGATGTTTGCTGTTTACTTTAAATTTTTGACTTTTAAACTTTGAAAAAAAAACTCACTA
Organism: Vesta saturnalis; assembly: GCA_036346205.1. Lineage (NCBI taxonomy): Eukaryota > Metazoa > Arthropoda > Insecta > Coleoptera > Lampyridae > Vesta > Vesta saturnalis. The sequence continues at coordinate 2,406,591 of JARFJB010001084.1, read as the reverse complement.
GTATTTTTTTCAATTCACAAATCAATCCTTTCATTTCTAAATGTTTAAATACTTTACTCCCAAAAATGTGTTTTGCAGTAAACTAGTATGCAATGCGACACTATTTACAAATAAAAATCAGCACAGACCGTTTTTATGATCGCACAAAATACTCGCGCGCAACCACCCTTAAGTATATCTCTTCACCGAGCGTCTCTGCTTGTACGATAGCAGTCTGACCTGCAGTCATCCGTTTTTCCCAACGTCTTCATATTTTCCGTGTTAAAATCACAATAAACCTATTCCAAGGTAACTTTTCACTGCGCGTCTTTACCGAGTGGAAAATCTGAAACGAAAGTAACGCAGCCTGTACGAGAAAATCCCAGCCATCTTGAATTTGTTTACAAAAATCCTCATAACTCTTAGGAAAGATCCTAATTCACACTCAAACTCTCACCATATACTGTACAGACTTATATTCCATTTTTATGATTCTTACATACAAGCGGTTTTTCCTTCCGCACTACATTTATACATACATATACTTTTCTACACTTTAATACATTATCAACGTATCATCAATTCAGTCATTCACACATTTGCAACAATTTTAATTTCGCATTCTACAGCACACAATGGCAAAATCCTGTAGAATTTAACCATTATCGTCTCAATAGGGGTTTTACCACAACTTTATTTGTCAATCAAATTTGATACTTTCAACCCAAAAATCTTTACTCAACATTTAAATACTCTTTTACATGGTACACAATGCTCTACTAAAATTCGAATGGCGTGTAGCATTTATACGATTTACATTCCGTACACAAAACAATTTTCTCCCCCAAACCCTCGTTCATTAATGATCCGAAACACGTTTCACGCACAACACAAAACTGCATATACCCAGTGTGTCAAAATAATCCCAGAATTTATAAAACATAGGTTGCTTCCCATAGGTTGACCATAAGACTTACTGTTGAAGGTGAAAAAATGTCTGTAGTTTTCAGTCAAAAAAGCGTTCAGTAGGTTTAAAGGATATTGAGACAATCAGCAAATGGAATTCTACGAAACAAATTAACTGTAGGATGATATTTATTTAGACAAACTGGTAAGTGGTGTTAAATGAATTCATAATACAGTATGCAAATGCAAACTTGAGGACAGATTTATATGTGGTAATAAACCATTCACCAGTCTTTGAAATAGGGGAGTTGTAGAAGGAAACAGTAGGGCCTACAGGTATGTCGGTTTTATGAATCTTAGGGGGAGCATTAAGTGTAGGTACGGTAGGATCCCTTAACAAAAGTTTAAATGGATGGATACAATATTGTGGTAGCAAGAAGTCTTTATGAGATAAATCAAAGTTTCTGAAATTAATAAAACATAGTATCAACAATCCTGATAAGAACCTTGATAAGTTTACTATTAATTTAGAAATAATCATTCATACTAGCGACAACAACGACTTTGTGCACAAAAATTAAACAGCATTATTCGTTCTGGTTAATTTAAGCAGAGCCAAACTGTTATCTACAAAATAAACAAAAACATTAGGAATCTTAACCGAAGGTGACATTGATAATACGATGATTATACCTAATAATGTTGATTACTGTAATAGATTTTCAGTGGTGGCAAGTGAAGCTTGCCTTCAACGAGCACAAATACAAAAATTAGACTCGTTTGGAAATATCTGTATTAATTTTCAATTATAAGTTACAGTATTTATTTGAAAACGGTTTCGGGCGCCACCCAAAGATAAACTACTGTTCAGGCGGTCTTTGGGTCCAATCTTGAACGTGTACAGTTTCCAAACGGCTGGTGCGGGTTTCTCAGTGGAGAATTCAGGGTTTTATCTTGCGGTACCTAAAACAAAATTACTACGGACGGAAGGCGGATACGGTAGTTGACAACGATCACAGGTCCCCTTGACAAACAGAATTCCTTCACCAATTATGGGTGAAAATGAATGATTCTTAATAAATGCGAACTCTATTAATTTATTTAAATTTCTATGATTACGGTTCAAATATGAGCGGTTATCATTGGCAAAGCAACTTTTGCTACTTGTATCAAAACAAATTAACTAGTTTTCAAACTTAAGTACAGAGCGAGTATTTACTAAGTTTAATTAGATTAATCAATTTTTAAAGTACTCTTTACCTCATACTCATAAATAAAATTCAGCTTAGTCTATACGTAACGCAGTGAGAACGAATGATAATCATTTGACCATGGCACTTCCCTATATAGAGTACGAAATATTATAAGAGAGGTAATTGGGAATTCCGTGTTTTCAACGATGAGGCGACAGTGTATCAAGCAGTTTTAATTAATATTAAATCAGTCACTAATCTAAGACTTCTGTTGTGCTAAAATTATTAATTGTGGAATAACGGAGCGATTGGTATAAAATGTTGTCCGTTTCTATTAACAAAAAAATATATGTCCTATCTAACGGTTTTATTAGTAATTAATAACACCTCTATCAACCCAAAATCACGAAATTACGGAATCTAATTACAGTTTGACACATATTCTGGCATTCGCATTATTTAAATATACAAAATTTTATGCAACGGCAGAGAGATTACATTCCATTACTATCTTAAAATTATTTGGTCAACATTATAGCCATTATTGCGTACTTAACTTTTAATTTTTAAATTCAGGAGTGAATTAGTGAACAGAGGCAAAATTATCATATCATGTTTGAGATTCACAGATGTTCCCTTTCAAATACAACGTCATTCATAAACGGACAAAATTTCTATTATTTAAAAATGCAGTTCTAAGAAACACATCAATTGATTTATAAAAACGGAGTTAACTATTAATTATTTTATCAATTTAAAACTCTCTTAATTATTTTGATGGGATTGTAAAGTCTATTTTTGAATGCTTCGGTTTACTTATCTCTATCTATAAAATGTGCGTTTTACTACAAACTAACTTGTTATTTATCAAGTTTTAATTTCGGAATAAAAAGAGAAAATTTCTGTTCATAATTAACGGCAATCTCTTAGATCTTTTTAATTTTTGTTTAGCATAAATGATTTCATTCTGAATAACTAAACTTTGACACTATATTTTTTTACCTTCATTAAAAGTTAGAATATAATAATTTGTACTCCTTAAGCGCTTCCCCAAAATAGCAGCACTTGTCTATTTCATGCATCATTTCTAGCCTGAGAATCTTGCTGTTCAAACCGAATATGGCATGTATGGTATTTGCAAAAATTAAATGTGTTAAATTGTATTAAATTTAAGTTGTTTTTACGAATAAAGATTTCATGTTACTTCAATTCATTCTGTGTTGTTAGTAATGACCGAAATTATAACAATTTTAAAATAATACGGAGGTTTATCGACAACAATGTGTTCGTATTAATCACAGAAGTACTTTAACAAACGCTATTCTGTAATTATTATGTAGTTAAGAGTTACTAGTCTACAAAATTTTATTTCCAAATAAAAGTTATTTTTATAGAAAACAGGGTAGTAAAACAATTATTCTTGTGAAATACATGTTACACAAGTTAAACTGTTATAACGTACAGATGACTTTTAAGACTTGATCTTTTATTTAAGTTAATGCTTGGAAAAAGAAATATTTCTATTTTCCATTTAAAATTAATTAACACTATGGAAAGAAAATCCTGAAGGAATTAACTGATAGTTGTTAAGGAATTCACATATGGTCCCAGCAGTTTTCTTATCTGTGATGGGGTTTCGCTAGACTTAAAGTAGGACACTGCTTTAAGTTACGAACAGTGATTTAATGCATTAGAGTTATTAATATTTATAGGCTATAATTAGTCTTACGCTATTATAAAAGTATTACGTTATACATTGTAAATTTGGAAAGAAAAGAAATTATGCCACTCGCGTAGCTGTGGTTAGTATATTAATCACCCCCCCCCCCCCCTAGATAACCCATGCTGCTCGGTTTTAAACGTAAAATACGCGACTTTGAACCGTACAGCGTTTAGTCAGATTTCTAAACGATCTGTGATCAGTTAACGCAACACATTGTGAAGTGATGTGTACTGTGGTTAGTTAGTAATCACAGCTCTTCTACAGTGTTAACATTTATCGCTGTTTTTTGTCATTTTTCGTTGTTTTTTGTTTGTTCTCCATGTACTCACAGTGTTATGGTGTCTTTGATCAACAATTAAAATTTTTTTGGTGACTTTTTATGCCAATGTAACGTGAAAATCCAGTAATTTATAATTTTTTCTAATGTTTGAATTCTGCGCCTTAAAGAGTTAACAAGCAAAGGAATGTATATACATATTACTGTAATTTACACATAATTCTCAAATGAATAATGATCTGCATATTATGAATAATTAAAATTAACATTCTGTGTTGTAACATCATACACAATACGGATTCAATTTCAGTTATATCGTAAATACATAATTTTCCTAACAAATGGCATGTATTACTTGTTTAGGTACGACATTCTATGTGACAACGGATTCATGCAGAGATTATTGTCAATCTGGATAACTAGTTGCCATTTAAGAAAATGTATGCTTGGGTTGTAGTTCGAAAAATAATTACTAAAAAAAATTTTTATTCGCATTTTCCCATTTTTGCGTAAAAATTGCAATCAAAAGCCTTTCTTATAACTTTTTCGTATTTTGAATATTAAAAAAGATATAGTCGATTGAAAATTTGGACGATTGTTAGTTATTTTCAGATATCTTAGAAAGTGGGCAATAATGTTGAATTTTCTTATCGGTATTTGAATTATCACGTAATTCTGCCCAACTTTGCTCATTTAACCGACTCTGTATCTGTTATAATAACAAAGATAGCCACAGAACGTGGATAGATTCTAGACATCCTATATCTATATATACATATATATATATATATATATATATATATATATATATATATATATATATATATATATATATATATTATATATATATATATATATATATATATATATATATATATATATATATATATATATATATATATATATATATATATCAGTGGATTATCTTATTTTTAAGTAATCGTTAATTTATGGTTTAGCTTGAGTTGAAACTACGTCATTGGACATTGCTTCTTCATAGTTAAAATTACTTTACGAAAGAGTAGATTTACAGATTTAGAACGTTGGGTATAAGTGCGCCTGATGGACGATATTTTGGTTATAAAGTGGATGCTCCTAGGAAGTTACGTTACGAGCATCTCGAACAGATAGGTATTCTGAAGATTTATAGACTTAAAAGTCAAATTTCAAAAAAAGCAACTATAACTGCCGGTATCGTTATCACGATGCCGCACGGTTTTTGGAGAGAGCCCGTGTTCGTTCACACGGCTTTCGGATCCGACGAGGATTCCGTTGGGAATTCCGCAAGTCAGCCAGCAGATCCCGTCGCTGCTCAGTCTACCGTGCAGATCACGGAGGAGCGTCGCACCACCGGCTGTCGGCGCACAGAAGACGCGACAATCAAAGAAGACGCCACCACCAGGACCAGCATCCGGCCTGCCAGGGTACTACCAGCAGCCCCGTCGACAGTGGTGGGGACCACCCCGCCAGCTACAGGGAATGTCCCGTGTTCCCTCGACTTCCACAACGGAAAGACCACAGAGACAGAACAGAATACCGCCAACAGCGGCGCCTTTTTCAACCCAGACGGACGTCAGCTACGCCCTAGCGACGGCTGGCGTAGTTGAGAAAGCGGAAGCACCGAAAGAGCCTTCCACCGCTTTCGATCCCTAGCCTACTTAACCCACCTTAGGGCACAACGCCTCATTGGCCCTTCTCGGAGGTCTAAATATGCGAAAGGCCCTAGGTGTAATCCGGAAGATGGCAGAGGCACTCGGAAAAAACTGGACTGACCTGTGTGGAGTGATCCCCACGCACGGTCAGGAGGTGGTTGTCCTTTTCGGGTAATCATACAAACGTCCGGCGCGAAGATTGCCGTCCAAAATTATGAATGAAATATCGATTTCTTTCGTTCTGTCTAGCGTTACCGACTCCCCAACAGCGCTTTACGCCTTGAAATACTAACCCGACAGCCGTACTGTAGTAACATGGTTACTACAATACGACTTATTATACGTTTAACTAACACCTGCTTCCTTCTCTTATTTGGGCATCAACAAACAGACACACCAGCATAAGACCCGACAAATTTGCATAGCCCCACAAGAACACGTTGTGTATTTACCCACTAAGTCTGATAAGTTTGGTATGAAATTCTGGATGCTCGGTGATGCCAAATGCAAACATATGTGTAATGCCTTTCCCTATCTAGGAAAAGAATGTCATCGTCATGCAAATGAAAGCCTTCCTGAAAATGTGGTATGGTGCCTTATGAAACCATTTCTAAATAAAGGCAGAAATATTACTATAGACAGTTTCTTCACGTCTCTAAAATTGGGTAAGCGTCTGAAAGAATCTAAAACTACAATCGTTGGCAGAGTAAATAACATTCGAAAAGAGATCCCAGTTGAAATTATAATATTGAAATTGCCTTAGCTGAAAAGAAATTACCGGAAGGTGTTAGTTTTTATAATAATACCAGGTATGGACCAAATGGCTATGCAGTACACCATCAGAGCTGCCTCATGTCCTTGCCCTGTTCAGTTGTTTTATAATATTCTTGATTTAGCTATAATAAATGCTTGATTTTTTATATAAAGGAACTATAGGAGAGAAAATAAGCAGGTACCGGTTTTTGAAAAAACTTGCAGAACAACTTCGAGCAGTGTATTGTAGAAGCAAAAATATCTTTGATGTTTTTCAAGACACTGAACAACTACCATCGCAAATAAGACATATATGTCATATTGGGAAACACTGCAAAGGAAGCGAGTCCTTTGTCAGACGTAAAAGGTGTCTTAAGTTTGCTTGGAAAAATTATTAAAACTGCAACATGTGCCAAATGCGCCAATTAGTCTACAAGTATGCAGTAAAAAGCTTGTTTTTCAACAAATAATCCAAAAAGAGTCTAAAGCCTTTTAGTTTTTGTCGATCCAGCAATTAGAATAAAGAATGAGTCAAAATGACCTCTTATGGCGCTAATAGGTATGCAGGTAAGCCCGGCGCTTCTAGTGTTAACTCATGTGATTCTTATACAGAAATTGAAATTATAACAATATCGCAATATATTCTATTGCACACCATTCGATCATTTATGGTGTTACCTGTATAGTTTCATTCATTTTAAAACTGTAAAACTCGTATTTTATTAATTACTAACCGTACCCGGCGCTCGTTGCTGCGTTATGCGGGTCCTCGGGGGGAGGGTGGGGGGGCATATATAAAAAATGTGATCCCAGAAACCTTCACGGGAGTGTATTCAACAACTTCCCAAAGTTTGATGGCGATCGAATGAATTGGGTTGTTATGCATAAAAGACAAACAAACAGACAGACATAAATTCGTTTTTGTATACAGTGAGGACCAAAAGGCCGTCATCCCCCCCTACGTTCCCATTTAACTTTTGTACGGTAACAACTTTTATGGTGAACTTTGTTGTGTTATTGTAAACGTAAAAAACTATATTTTGACGTAAAACAGCTGAAAGTTTCAAAATCAAAGCCGAGCGACATTTTAATTTTTTTTTTCTTCTAGGAAGGGGGTCGATTGAACTTCATTTTAAATCAAGCGCCGAATTTGAAAACATTTGAATAGCTCGTATGCGCGTTTTCAACCTCCTGTTACGGTGATACATTCAAGAACTGATCCTGAACGTACTACAAAATGTGTCAATTAATTGTTACTATGGTTTTTAGACTCTGGCATTTAGTTGTCAAATTATGAAATGTATGAAAATGGCAATTTCTCGTCCTTTAAACGAAAAAACTGAGGCAGTTATCATTTTTGGTGAAGCTAATGCAATTACCATGCTGCCGTCCGCATCCTTAATGAACGATTTCCGCAACGGCCAACATGTAGAAGATTTTTTATAATCTACGGTAAAGCTGCACCAAGATCCGGGAGACCCAGCATTGCATTCCTGAGCAAAGTACGGAGCCGGTGTTCAGTATGTGTAATGTTTTCCGTTCTTCAGTCAAGCGGATTTTGAAAAAGTACAAATTTCGTCCATACCGGATGCAACTTTTTCATACACCCAAAATTGCAGACACTGGAGTGATGAAAATACAGATGTATTTCGTGAAGTACATACACAGGCATTTTGGGCAATCACATTATAGGGCTCATATTTTTAGATGGTAATTTAAATTGCCCCATGTGCCTCGAACTATTGGAAGGGAGAATCACTTCTCTCAGTAATAACAGTATAACATAAAATCCTGAATGAATCAACATGCACGTCATTTTCCAACAAGACGGTCCCACCGCATTACTTTAGAGAAAAATTATGCTACTTACACGGATAGGTGTGTTAGTCGCCGGGGTCTACGGAGTGGCCAGCGCGGTCTCCCGATCTCTCACCCCTAGATTACTTTCTATGGGATTACCTGAAATCATGAGTTTATACAACAAATCTGTAGTCTGGAAGAACCTCGAAACAAGTAACCCCAGAAATTCTCCAGAACGTTAGGGGAGCATTCTTCTACCGAATGTTTATTTGTCAAGAGGTGCTGGGCGAACATTTCGAACATATTTTAAAATAAGAATTTAATGTTGTAAAATCGTATTTATTCATTCACGTCATTTTTACATTAGTTAGTTGCGATTATAGTGTTACTAAAGATGATAACTGTTTCAGTTTTTTCGTTTAAATGACAAGACATTGCCATTTTAATACACTGTATAATCTGAGTCTAAAAACCATAGCAACAATTACATGTTAGATCCTGTAGTACCTTCAGAATCAGTTCTTGAATATATCACCGTAATAGGGCGTTGAGAACGAAATTGGGCATCATGCGAATACGAGTTAGTCAAATGTTTTCAAATTTGGTGGTTGATTTAAGAATAATAGAACCACTCGACCGTCCTTCCCTTAAGAAAAAAAAATTCAAAATTCCCAGCTAAAAATGCATCCAGTTCTTATAAACGGGAGGGCGGGTCTTAGTCCAAAGTGCATTGACCTGGACCAGATGTGAGGGTTGATTAATTCGGGTCAAGATTACCTCCCGAGTTCTTAGAATTACATATAGTTCAATATAATTATATATTATAATAATGAAGCAATCCAAAGTCAAGTTAACAGGTTGAAACCTGTTATTGTTCAGGGCCGTAATTCCAGCAAAATGAGCATTCTAAGTCATTGGCTCATCTTTTTGTAGGAAATGGATAATCCAGTTGTAATTGATTTGTGCGCGTGGATACAAAGTAAAATTTTGTAATGGTACATCTGTAATTTAGGCAGCATACAACTATCTTTTTCTAAAAACATAATCTAATCCAAGCAACAATCAAATCATTTCTTGACCGATCTAAAATCAAGTTCACTGCTAAATATGGATACAACTCATTACTGCAGTAACAATGAGAATAATAGTAATTTAAAATACTGTTGTTTATGCCATGAGAAATGTGATAATAAACAAATGGAAGTTTTCTGTACTACTACTAATACCGAATGTGCTCAGTAGATGGGCTGTATAAAATTGGAGAAAATTAATACCCATTCGATTGGGTATTACCAAAGGCTGATCATGGCAATTGAATTGAATATGTGTAATGTCAAAATGTATCTTTGAAAATTAGAGATTGGTCCAAAGTGAACGAGGACATAGTTTATGAACAACAATACGAATCGCGTTCATCTAATCCAGGTGTATGTTACAATTGCGAAATTATTCTACAATTTGACAAAGTTCTGAAAAGTATAATAGAAAACCACAATAGCGGCTCTTGTACTTTCAAGTTTCATAACTTTGAGGATTCAAAGATATAATAAATTACCAAATAGAATTCTGAGAAACATATAATTTGTTAAGCTTTTTCCATGTGTTAGTAGATATAATCGAGTTCGCAAAATAGAATTCGACGACAATAATATTTATAAAGATATCTAACATATTTTAAATGTGAAATACAACATCAATTCACAGAACACTTTGTCTTTACTAGAAATTTTACATAACCGCCCGGCTTACATTATGTACCATATATAAATAAATAATAATAATAATTGTAGTTTGATTTTGATAAAACTATTCTGCTATTTACAACAAACGTTTTTGAAAATAGTATTTAACGCGTGTAACTAATTAAACTTGAATTTCTTTACATCTATATTGTGATGTTAACTAACTAATAAATAAAACATTAGGCTGCAATGTAGGTGGTGGAAATCGTATGTATACTGACAAAAAAACAGTTGCACATAATTTTTTGACTGTGTCAAATAGGTGAATTCTAATTGTAGACACATACTACAAGAAAGAAATAAATAATTATTACTGAATGAATTTGGTGGGAGTACATTGTTAAGCAGCAGCAATTTGGTAGCCTAGCTTAACAAAATTAAAATACGAGCTTGTACAGGGTGGCCAACTAAGAGTGCGAGGTACTGTATCTGGGATACTATCCATCGTAGAGGCTTGCGCAAAAAGTCATTACTAAAACGGCCAATCCAAAAACGTGGAAAATATTTTCAAGTTTCCGAAATAGCCGCTAGGGGGCGTAACTGCAACCCTGAATCTAAAAAAGTGATGATTCTGTAAATTCTGCTATATTAACCTAATAAAAAAATAACATCTTTAAAGTCGAGGATAATCTGAACTTTTTTTGTTTGGCACTTTTTCACGTATGTCTGAAAATAAAGCGTTGGGGGGGGGGGTATTCAAGGGTTTCCTTCGAAACGGCTAATCCGATTTTAACACACTTGGGCGCGTTGAAATGAGCCATTCTTGGGATACAAACGCTGTAATATAAGTTTTGTTAGTTTCACATGTCGTCGCTAGAGAAACGGTTAATTTTCGCAAAAAAATTAAATGCATTGGTATGACTTTATTTTTCATGAGCAAGTAGCTAAATTATGCCAAAACAAGCTCGCGAAAACCGCATCCCGATATCTTGTTCCTAACCTAAAATACCGGCCAAAGAAGACTTTATACGAAAATCCCTTAAATTTTTATTTTTTTTAACTATGTTTTTCTGGAATTGTTTCTATTATGTAAGTTGTGGGCCTAAAAAGGGCAGATTTAAAGGAGGAAGGTTTTTAATGCCCCCGTAAATGCTCGAAATGCTGACCATCACGCTCTACGCATTGCTGAAGCTTCTCATGACTAGACAAAACCGCAGCTTCAATTTCGGCTCTCGGTATGTTACGTACTGCGTTACGAATCCGGTTTTTCATATCTTCTCTAGTAGTAGGTTGAGTCCGAAACATGATGCCCTTTAAGTGCCCCCATAAATAAAAATCGAGGCAAGTTAAGTCTGGCGATCGCGGAGGCCATGGAAACAGACTTCCTCTTCCAATCCACCGCTGTTGAAATACTGCATTAATATGCTCTCGCACATTAATAGCAAAATGTGCTAACTGCAAAAACAATTTTTGCCTTGTTTCCAGAGGCACATCTTCCAACAAGAACGGTAATTGATCGGCCAAAAAGTCAAGAAATACATTACCATTTAGGGATTGCTCGAAAAAATATGGCCCAATAAGTCTGCCTCCCAGTATGTCACACCACACATTTAAACTCCAACGTCCTTGACGCTGAACCTCACGCAACCAATGGGGATTTTCTGCAGACCAATAATGCATGTTGTGCAGATTGACTCTCTCGTCACTACTGAAGGTGGCTTCATCGGTCCAAAGAATTTGGAATAAATTCTCTATTTTCGCGTATCATGCCTAACATCCAATGGTAATAGTCTAACCTCCGATCAAAATCTTCCTCTTTCAAGACCTGATGCAAAACGAATTAAACAAATACCTGTATATTTTGATGGCCATTAGTACTTACCTATGGTCCTTCAAAATATTTTGAACCGTTGTCCGTTATATGCCCAACCCAGTGGATAATGCTCTTGTGCTAACATGAGGATTTCCTTCAATATAGCCCAGTACACGGTTAATATTTTGTGTTCTTCCAATTCTTTGCCGTTGAAACGTAGGCTGAAAACTACCATTGGCTCGTAAGCTCGCCACCAATCGGGGAAAAACTCTTACATCGCAAGGACGCCGATTTAGATATCGAGCCGCGTAAACTCTTTTATCTACTGCGGCATTCTGAAGACATTCAAAATAAACTGCAAGCATATCAGCAACTTCAGCATTCGTAAAACTCATTTTGAAAGCACAAAAATTGCTCAAAGTAACGCGAAAGCATTGACAACTATTGACAATTTGAGTATTTATGTATGTTTTGTTTAGGTATCTGTTTCCATTGCCTGCTTCTCTTAATTGTATTTTTCGTATATATCCACAGTGAATATGCATTTAAACAAACAAAAAATAGGCCTCAGCAATGCACAGAGTGATAGTCAGCATTTCCAGCATTTACGGGGACATTAAAAACCTTCCTCCTTTAAATCGGTCCTTTTTAGGGCCACAACTTACATAATAGAAACAATTCCAGAAAAATATAGTTAAAAAAAAATAAAAATTTAAGGGATTTTCGTATAAAGTTTTCTTTGGCCGATATTTTAGGTTAGGAACAAGATATCGAGATGCGGTTTTCGCGAGCTTGTTTAAGCATCATTTATCTACTTGCACATGAAAAAAAGTCCGTTTCTGTCGGAATGTCGAACAAATCCCTCTAGCAACGACATGTGAAACTAACAAAAGTTAAATTATTTTAAAATTTGTAGCCCAAGAAAAGCTCTTTTCAACGCGCCCAAGTTTGTTAAAATAGTATTAGCCGTTTCGAAGATACGGGGGGTGATTTAAGGAAACCTTTGAATACCCCCCACCACTTTATTTTTATAGATACGTCAAAAAGTGCCAAACAAGAAAAGTTCAGATTATCCTCGACTTCAAAGATCAGTTATTTTTTTGTTAGGTTAATGTAGCAGAATTCACAGAAACGTCACTTTTTTAGATTCAAGATTGCAGTTACGCCACCTAGCGGCCATTTCAGAAACTTGAAAATATTTTCCAGGTTTTTGTATTGGCCGTTTTAGTAAAACTTTTTTTTGCGCAAGCCTCTACGATGGATAGTTTCCCAGATACAGTACCTCGCATTCTTAGTTGCCCACCCTGGACACTGTGTTCCTTTTAATAAATCTATAATTGCATCAGATGTAGGTGTTTCCAGGATATAATACAACTATGCAATAAGCTGTTTTAATAAAACCTACATAATAGAGTCTTTTATTTTATTTTATTTTTATTAGGGTAATCTGTTTTATATATAAAATGCTCCAGACAAGGATGTTATTCTATATTTGAAATTTATTTACCAGTAAATCCATCGATTTTGATAGTTCTTTTTTTATTTTAATATTACATGAACGGTTGCATAAAAATTTAGTACCTTACTACTTGTCTAATTCAAATTAGAATTACTCAGCAATTATTTTTACTTTCCTTAATGAATTATATGCATGTTTGAGAAACATACAACTTGTGCTTTTATAGATAGGTACACTTTTCACCTTTTACTAATTAAAAAAATCACAAAGATTAAATAATTTATATATTGTATATAGATACAAAAATATGTTAACAAAATTTGCATGGTAACTTCAAATCTTACGCAAAAACGATAATTACAACTTATTCATTAGAATTACTGATAAAAATGTTCATTTACACCTGCAAAACTGCAAATAAGAGCTGATTGCCCCTTTAGCACGAAAGTGTACAACTTGTCTATTAGAATTGTTGATTAATATGTTGCACCTGCATTGTCATTACATCTCGCAGGAACCATTGAATTTGTGAGGAAATCGCTTGAGGTAGCAAAGCAAAATTTTATGATGGTTTTCAGCTCGAAAAAACTGCTTGAAAACGTATATTAGCGTACCTGCGTACTACAAAACTGCAGACAAAGTGGGAAAATAAGATATAAATTAAGATAATCTTTTTATCCTGGAAAAACAGATAATTTGTAACGGTTTTAAAGATCTTGTTACACACTTGCGAGTTTTAAAAACTGCTGCAAAAGGACCCAAACATATATTACCCAAGGATTAAATAAACACGCACACCTTTTGAATCCAGTTTTTCAGTTAACCCCAACCATTTAACGTGCAACTTGTTATTTTCTGATGAAGTGATTTCTTCACCACGTATATATCCAGATATTTGTTTTTTGTAATTCTTGCTCTTAAAACCCTCCTAGTATTAGAATTTCTATTACATCCTCCAATAAACATGTGACTGGATTAGTTATCTGACTTGTTCAAAGAATTCTTCAAACTTCTAATGGTGCGTTTAGTAAATGCCGCTTTCTTTATACTGAAGTAATGGTTGACTTCATAGCGTTGTATTAGTTTAGCAAAATCTGCATAGTACTATTTTTTCCTGCATCCGTTCACAGTAGTTGTTACGTTCAGAGTCTATGGGATTAATATCTGGTTCGGTGCGTGCTAAACATTTTTCTAATTTCGTACCAGAACCACAATACCAAGAAGATGCACCTCAATAATTAACCAATTAATTAGAGTGTTCACCATACCACCACCACCACCTTCACTTTTTCGCTATCTGCGTAACAGTTTGCGTTTAGACAAAGATGAGGGTATTTATATCTGAATATAATGGTTAATGAACCCTTACATTTGGTCCCAGGTAAATGAAATTTGTTAATCAACATTAAGCTAAGTCATTGATCTACGCTAATTTTTATATTCGTAAGCCTTGAGCAATACAGAGCATTTGCAAAATCAGCCACACCCAGAAGTTAATAAGGACGACTCATTGTTATTGTACTATTATTTAGAATTTATTTGCAGTTGTTTTTGCTTCACTGAGCAGTTTTTCAAGACCAATTAACCCCCCATATCCGGTGGATTATTGATTTTTAGAGGCTATTAAGATTGATTTCCCCGAAAATTAATCTTTGGTCCAGTATAATAAACCTTCAATTCTGGTCCTATATCACTGAACTTTGGATATATTTTTATATTTGCAGAAGTTGATCTACTTCCAATTTTCTAAGTCACTGGCCTTAAGGAGTTCAGTGAACTTTGGGTATTAAGTTTCTAGTAATCCACCAACTTCTGGATTCAGAAGGAACTGGCTCTATATTTATATTTATAAGAATAGAGCAATAGTCGAGGTCAATGAACTTTGGCCCAAGTCAATAATCTTGAAGAGAACAATGTACCTTTGTTCTATTCCTAGATCTCTAAAAATCAACACGTATTTCTCCCCCCCCTCTCTCTCTTTCTTATCCTAGGCACACTTTCAAAGCTCAAGGTACTAGAATTTTCAGGAAATGGTTTGTTTTAGATCTTTAGGTATCGTAATGTATGTAGAAGTCAATGATCTTTGGTCTCAAAAGGTCAATAAACTTTGGAGTTTCCATTTTAGATTTCTAAGAATCGTAATATGACACCACCAGCGATGAACGAACTTGGACCCTAAAGAGGTCAATGAACTTTAGACTCTTCCCTTTTCGTTTCCAGCATGTGTTTCTCTTTAATACTTCTAAGACTTGTAATGGATTAAATTCGACCTCATCTGGAATACAATTCCCACCTCTGGGTCAGCGCTCCCGAATAAAAATGAGTTATAAGACTTATCAATGACCTGTCTCTAACTTTTGACCTACTGTCTCTTGAGCATAGAAGAATATTTTCGGTTCTTCCCATGTTCTATCGCTGTTACAATGGCAAGTGTGCCTCCAAAATACACTCCCTAATGCCTTAGCAGGCCCTCCTCGCTAAGAGACCCACTCACACCATAACTACGTACTCATAATTACATCTTGTCACACTAAACGAACGGAATCTACATTATTCCACACAGCGACCATGTTGTGAAATGCACTACTCAGTTCTTGTTTTCCTACAAACTTTGATTTAAGCAATTTTTTCTCCACAGCCTAAAAATATCCCTAACACCCTCAGTGTTTCTTTAGCACGTTAAGCGAATGTTAGTCTATCCTGGAATGCTATTAGTAAGAAAAAGCCAAGTTTATATTTGTGAATTCTGTTATCAATTTCAAATTAAATATTTTCACAACTTTATACTTACATTATAACTTGATTAAATCTTGTTACATTTTCTCTTTGATTAGACATTTTTCATTGTCACTGGGTGTGAAAATTCTAAGTAAATTACTTCAGATAATTTTTTTACATCTCGTTTTCCGAAATTTTGGTTTTAAAGTCAATAGATTTAGAATGTTTGGTTTCCAAGTGTTAATGTATTGAGTATTGAAATTGGCTAAAAGTTTTTTTTAATGGTTAAGATATTTAGAATATGGTATTTAAAAAAATTCAAAGAATAAATTTTCATGTTGATTAAATTAAACGTAATTTGAGTAACATAATATATGGACATAAAGTTGTTTCGTAGTTGCTATTTGAGGTTTTAAGAGTTTTTCTATTACAAGTTACAATTCGGTATTTCAGTTTAGTAAAGACGTATAGTTTTTTTTTTTTGCTTATTGTCACTAATAATATTAATTTAAAATTTAATTACGTTTCATTCACAGGTTATACTTGCGTTACAAATAGAAAGGTTTTTGCGTAAATAAATATTCTCGTTATTTTATTTGGTTGGAAATTGCATCATGCAAAATTATATTAAATATAAAATTATTCCATTGTATGGCACATCTTCTGCGAATTTAAATTGTAGTCGACAATCCGTCGCCTTTCCTTTCGATAAATATTTTAGCCTATATACAAAGGGTCAGGTTTCCAAAGACGAGGTTTTTTAAAGCTAGTTTTCATAAGATGGACCTGTTACAAACAGATCATATTTCAGTGATAATTCAAAAGTACCTTTGGGAATACAATTTGTGCGGATGATGCAATTCTCTTCCGATTTGGTGCCGAAAGGCTTTCGTTTTACGCGTGTATGTTAATTTCACGTTATTTTTGTTTACAGCTTCGCAATGTACGCGGAAGGGTTAGTGGGGTCAAATGGAATTAGTTAGACCATACCGTGAGGACGTACCGAACAGTACCGTATGGAGATTTCCGTACCCACTGGTTGGGATATTATCGAGGTTCAACACCCCCGTTGTATTGTAGTTTGTGTTTTGTTTGTCAATAGTGCCAATTTTTGGTCATAGAAGTAATTGGCTTTAGTGCTTTTTCGAAGTGCTAAACCTTTAATTTTCTTGAACTGTTTTAGCGCATTTTGACTATGCGGTTTAATAGTAATGAGTTTTGCTCAAAATGGTGGTTTCGCGTATACTATGCAGTTCAGACAGATAAATTACAACTTGCTGTAGATAGTGCTGTTTTCATAAGTTGTAATTAGGTAAAAGTAGAGTAGTTGTAAATAAAATTATAGTTGCGCACATACTAACCTTAACCAAATTAAGTAGTGGTTTAGAGATTTTTCACTATAAATTTTATGTAAAAATAAATTTAAGAATTAAGGAGCTATTAGTTTCCACCAGCATACACCGAGTGGAGTGGTTGCTGACATATTATTCGATTGAACATTTGCGCTGTATGAGGTAACTATTTTTCTGAATATATATGCGTTGGCGAGTTTAATAAAATGTTCGTTTGTACTTATTTAGACGAATTAGTACGCCTTCTGTGAGTTTATTTTAAATAACGTCAAGATATCGATAAGTGTATTCATTCGTACGTCATATGATGTTTATCTGTATTTTATTTTGAGTTCACTAACTAAAATTACATCTTACCATTTGTTAAAATTTATGTGCTTAAGGAAATTTGTTTCTTTGCGGTGTTATTTATTTAAAAATTGAAGGAGACATTTGGGAAAATGAGCTTGCAATATATCATTTCAGATTATTTATAGGTATACAAAATTTGGTGTTTTTTTGTAACTACCGCTGCAACACTCCTAGTGTTGATTGGAATCATGTGTAATTTTAATGTAATATACGAAGGTGTTAATGGTATTATTTCATTTGTTTGATATTATTGTAACATTTTTCCTTTCTCACAACGCTATTTTTAATTAGTTTTATTCAAAATTTAAAAGAGTAGATGGTTTTGATTGCATTCAGTTATTGAGTGATTAACTGGTTTTACCGAAATTGTAGATTTACATAGTTTTACGATGACGATTTTTTTTGTTGATTTATTATTATATTCAAGCCTTAACGTAATAATTTGAGAGTTACTTAGTCGTTTTGGTCTGGTTGATAAAATTTCAATTGAAGACAAGTTTGTTTGTTTTTGTATACGATAGTTTTACGAGGAGTCGCAACTTTTGAATTTTTTATAGAAATCATCTGAATAGCTGTCGATTACCTGGAGGCAAGCAGTTTGTATATTTGTTTGAGAATGAGCTGTGTATTTTCGAATATAGGAATTACACTCCCAATTTTGTAGTTTATTAAATTTTATGATTATATAAAT
This sequence comes from Vesta saturnalis, assembly GCA_036346205.1. Classification (NCBI taxonomy): domain Eukaryota; kingdom Metazoa; phylum Arthropoda; class Insecta; order Coleoptera; family Lampyridae; genus Vesta; species Vesta saturnalis. Next base: position 2,388,242 of record JARFJB010001084.1, on the reverse strand, counting down.
TTTTGGTCACGTTTAGTTTCGTTTTTCGTTTTAAATTCAATAATTAATTACCGTATTGATCAGTCTCTTTGGATGTTTGAGACAATAATTTTGACGTTGAAGCTTATCGAAACGTACAATGAGTTTTTTAGTTTCATTATCGCAATTTTGAGGGTTTTATATAAAGCTGAGGATTCCGTCGAGGTTTAGGTGAACTTTATGTGAAATATTTTTGGAGTAGAATTTTCAGGGGGTAGAGTGTTTTATTTTGAGTGAAGATTATGGTTTCATGTTAGGCCATTATAATATCTAGTTAATGACGTGTGGCTGCTTTTTGACATTTCTCCCGATTTTGACGTTTATAGATTTGTAACCAGGGCCCTTTTATAGCATTAAGTAAGAACCCCTCCAACGCCACTGAACTATACCTGCGCACAAATTGCCTTTACGGACTGATGCTTTAATTTGTATTTGGCTTGCAATATCATTGTTATCCAATGTTAGAGGGTGTTCTGTTTTGTCACATTCAACGTAGTTCAATAACATTTAATTTATTAAATATTATGATTGGTTTTATAGGTTTATGAAACTACTACATTACAAGCATGTATTTGCCTTATCTTATTTCATAAATTTGTAATCTTTACCGGGTGTCGTAAAAATAATACACCCACTATGATTAAATACTTCTAGCCCAGAGCTATAATTAGCTATGGAAAATAATGGATAAGTAGAAGATTTTATGCCACTCTGCTCGACGGTAGATTAGTAGGTCCAGGTTCAATAACATTTGATTTGCTTACTACCAAAACTAGAATTGCTTAGATATTTTGCTTTAAAAAAGGGTGTTGCTTCAAACCTGAAAATAAATAATGTAATCTCGGACGCCAATTTATTTTTAAGGAACAAATAAACCTTAAAAGTAGAAAAGTCACAAAAAAACAAAATAACAAGTACAAAATAACTGCAACAATGGGTTTTATTACGATAATTAATTTTATTACAACGGATGATCTCTTAAAAACTAATGTTAGTGATTCTTAATTAATTACCTTAAACTATAATGTGAATTAATTAACAATATGAAATACCTGGAGTAATTTGTTTTACATTTTGGGTGTCACTGGAACTTCAGCAGATAAGAACATATGGTGTCGACTCATCACTATAAATCTTATTGCGCAATTTCAATGGAAGGTAAAATAAACATCAGATTAATATGTTGGTTATTCCAAATATATAGAAACTTCTTCAGAAAAATCAATCCAAACTGAATTGATTTTGTATGGTTCAAAGTAAAATTTGGTAATTGAAACCCACTTCGTAGTAGCAAAGGCTATTGCATCATCTTGCAACGTTAACGTTAAGATAAAATTAAACCCAAAGTAAAATAAGTGGTAAGAGTATAACTGACGTTAAGTTAAGTGCCTGAAATGTAAATCTCTCAAATTTCAGTGTGATAATTTTAATAACTCACCATATAAATGTGGCACTCTAAATAAAAAATTAAACAAAGCGAAAATGGCTTCTACTTAAGCGCGCAGTTCAAGCATTGAATGAAGGACGCTCAAAGTAACCGTGCGCAATGACCCAAAATGACTCAAAACGCGGAAAGGATGTGCAGTGGACAATAATTGAAATAATTTAGCAAAAGAACTAAATAGAGATTTTACGCCAATAAGGTATGCAACTAACGCTTAAGTTGCCAATAAGAACGTAAATTTTCAACATACATAAAAAGGTTTGTTACAAATTTATTTTGACATTTTAATTAATTTTTAAAACTATTACCATTTACTGAAACATTTATATTTATATAAGAGATAAATAAAAAATACACGATTTAATACCCAAATATAGCCACTGTCCTCGCCAGGAGTGTTTATCGCTACGTCATTAATTTATGAATATAGATATCCAATTTGTTTATACCGTCTTCTCATATAAAACAGTGAATTAAATAAGGATAAATACGGAATTGAATAAGCAAATTTAGTAGAAAGAGTAAACCTATAAACGCGATATGAATTTGTTTTATATTGATATGAATTTCATTCTCATTTGACGAATACTATATAACCTCTATTTGTTTGCTTATCCTTTGAGTCTTTACTCATTTCCTACATTTACTTCTTTTAATCATCAGTTATTACACGCTTTAAAGAACATGGGGGTCCCCTGATATCAGTATCTGCTGTCCAAGAAGTAAGTATGACATTAAGTGTTTATATCTCAATTCATTACAATCACGAAATTACAGCGTGTAGCAAGCGCCCTAGGTATATCTGAAAAGACGGTGAGAAGTATCCAGTCTCGAACGGCATCTAACCTTGTTTTTACAAGTCCAGGTAAAAAACTACCACGCAAGAAAACAAAATCTGACGTCCTACTTGAAACATCCAAAATGGGCATAAGGAATACGTTATACAATTTGTATGCCCAAATTGAGTAATATTACATCACAATCTTTTACATATGTTTGACATACTAATTTATTTACAGAAAACATGTCACAGTTGTACGTTTACATGCAAACATTCGTAACAGTCACATATTGTGACAGAAGTCTTCATCGTGCAATTCAGTCGATAGGACTCAAATTCAAAAGAGACTAACCGTAGAGCTTTATTGGAAAAAAGTTATATCGTAGAAATGGGAATTAAATTTCTTAAACAATACATTAAAGAGGTCAATTCACCTAATCGTCGGCAAGTAGCATTTATGGATGAAGACATTAGGAGTGTACGAAAACCTGAAGGCTGCGATGGCAAGGATTTACTCTTATTCACGCCGGATCCGCCAGAGGATTTGTGCAAGGTGCTGCTCTGTGATTTGCATCAAGATCGTTAAAGGAAGACTATCATGGTAAAGTGAATGGGGATATGTTCAAAAAATGGCTTATTGAACGTTTGCTAACAAATTTAGAAGAGCCTTTGCTAATTATAACTGATAATGCACCGTACCATTCAATGTTAGTTGAAAAACTACCAACTTCATCCTAGACAAAAGGCAATATGGTTTCGTGGTTAACACAGAATCACATCATTCACGATCCCACACTCTTCAAAACCGAGCTGTATGGTCTCATTAAGTCACTTCAAATACAAAAAAGGTACGAAGTAGATGAAATAATAAGCAGCTGCGGACAAGAAGTATTACGATTACGATCATATCACTGTGAGTTTAATGCGATAGAATTAGTATGGGCACACGCAAAAGGATATTATGACAAGCATATTGGTTGAGATGGCTATAAAGGCGAGAACGTAATTGCTACGTAGAACGAAGCTTTACAGCAATGTGATGAAACCGTATGGGATAATTGTGTGCGACATACTGAAGAAACACTAAAACAATGGTATAAACGGGAAGGAATGTTGGAAATTACAGTTGACGAACTGGTTATTAACATCGGAAACTATTCTGAAAGTTCGTATGTAGATAGTGACTCTGATCAGAAAGTTTTACACTTTAAAACACATGTTTCTACAATGTACAATTAGTAATACAAGTGTGTTAGTTCATATGTAATTCAATTTCTATTAGTAGTGTATTTCAATAATGTAAGTACAATATATTTTGTGGTAAAATGCTTCTCAGTATGTTAATTCACACATTTGTCATAGAATTTATGTTCCACATTAAATGTCATCTTCGTACGAATAATAATAGTTCCATTTTACTTAGGCACGTAACTTAACTACCATATTGTATATTAATGTTACCATTTTGTTGTGGACCATAATTGCTACTGAATTGGTAACAACAATAAGAAGTTATGATTATGAAACGTAGTAGCCTTGCGAGGTGTAAATGGTGCAGCTCGACAGTTGTTCCTTGCAAACTGTTTAACCTATAAATTGAATATCTAATCAATTGTATGATTGTTTATCAGCAACTTACAACACAACCATTGTCATGTTTTTATAATTCCTCTGACATTATTAAATGTTTACATTTTGTTGAAAATTCCATTGTTTGTGGGATATAACCTACATAACCTTCAGGCTGTAAAAATAACGTACCAAATACCTGTTAGATTTCAACGATATTGTTTTTCAACCGTAAGCATTACGGTAATAAAGGTTCTATAATTTTTACAAGTAAATCACAATAAATAAATAATTGTATTTTGGAATACTTCAGCTTTAAATGCTGCTATCTCGGGGTACATTTTTTGATGCAAAATATTTATGTGTGAAAATGCTAATCTAATATCCAAAAAAGCTTATGACAGAAACCATTAGTTTTTTTCATACTACCTTTATAGATAAGATTTCCGGAAATAAAGACATTTATTCCCGCTTTCCATGGATATTTCAACTAGCAGTATATTCAGTGTGCCATAACCTCATAACAGTAACAAATAGTTATTGTGATAACCATTTCGTAGTTGTGAACAAAAGCTTTAGAACGGATAATATTGTGCGTTTAACTAATGGAGCGTATTACCTTTTGGTTTATACAACTGTAATATTTAATGCTTTTTTTTTCTTGGATTTATAATTGATTTTAAACCTTTGCAGTATTTAATTGCTGTTGAACAAAACTAAACTAATGACTCAATTCATTTTACGAAAACTACATATTTTAGGCTTTACATGTATTGATTATTTAATAATCGTCCTTGTAGCTTAAAAAATGAATATATTTTTCAACTGCACAAAAATTTCTAACAAAAACAAATTTACTTCACTAAGAAAATTGAGCAAGTAATAAAACATACTTGAAACTAATTAAGTTAAATTGGAAAGAAAATGGCTTAAATCCGTTTTATAATTTTATATCGAAAAAAGAGTTACTCCAGTTTAATTTTGATATAAAACCTTGAAGTGCTCAGCACAATGAAAAATGAATTCGTGAAAATTTCGTCAGTGCAGGCAGAAATTTCAGAATACGCATAATGGAAAGGTACGGCGTCGGCGCCGCCGTACGTTATTTCCCTCTTCATCAGTAGTGACCGTGCCTTTGCGACGCTATCACAAAAACCACCACCCACCCTTCCGAAAACAATTACGATAGTAGATAGTAGTCCAGCTGTATTTCTACCGATTATTTCGGTGGCTCTGTACAAAATGGAAATCCGAATTATAAATTATTGTAGCCTTTAGTTTATAGTTAATCTAAATACAAAAAAAAAATCTGTTTTAAACAATAAACATAAACTTTGTTTATATAAACATAATTAGTGCACAATTTGGGAGGAAGATAGTGGAGTTTATTATGGGCAAGGATATAGAATATTTTCTTAGTAATATAAGAAAAAGCTAGAAGGGCGTAACATCAGAAACCAAAGGTAGGTCATGGTGCCATACATTTATGATAAACCTTTATTTGATGAGTGAAAGTCCTTACACTATAAGCAAATCATGAAAATCATCTTTTTTCTATATAATTTAATGTGCCACATATATAAGACTTCATTACACACCATTCATGAACACCCTGTTATTGCAAATAAAATTTAATGTAGGTTCTAATTCAGTAGTAAGTCGTTGGAGAACTACAATTAGAGCTTAATTGCATTGGCACTAATAATAAATAGAAGAGTATACCATTTGCACTCGTGCACAGAACATTTACGGCCAATTCGATTTATTTTAGTTATTAAAGCCGTTCGAAACAGAAAAATCAAATAGCTAACAGTTTTTCATTCTTGTGAAAATTGCTATATCTTTTTGACAAAGTTCATAGGGATTCTGTTTTCTACCAAACTCTTTATGTTTAAGTTTACAATAACAATACAGATATTTTGAGATTAAAAATATAATTGAGAGAAAAGTACAGGTGTGCATTAATCTATATTCCCTATGATTGTCTTTTTCTGGTTACCTTTTAAACATGTTTATTGATTCATACTCTTAAATGACACACTAATCGTTCTATTGGCACAAAGCTCTGTAATGATATTAAAAAATTTAAAACGGTTATCGATACATTTAATTTAAAAATTCCGAATTAATACTTTGTACACATGATTTGTGTTAAAATCTGATTACTTACATAAAGCAGTTTGTTATTCGCAAAATACTTCCATATAGTAATATTAACCAACAAAAAATACGTTTCATTAACACAATATTATAGATTAATATCCATTTTTGTGATTTTAGTTTAATAATACTGTGAAACTTAGTTAACGTACTTTATTTTAAACTAGAAACATTAAGTACATAATACATTGGAAACCTTTCTAAAAGGAGTAAGTAGCAGCTTTCTAGAAGATTGGCCAGTTGATGAACAAAAAGGAAACGGAACGATAATGTATTAAATGTGTCAAGTGCAGTACGCGAAATTTGTTGCAGATTAATTTAAACCTTTGTTATGCAACATATTAAATCAAAGCTTGAAATGTTTTGTGTATAATTGATATTAAATAATTATCTGGTTATAACGTGGGATTTGAGCAATTAACTAACAAGCTATTAAATTTCTATTTTCATTATAAAAATGAATTAAAGGTATAGTTAAAGCCAAAGAAAGTGGCGCGCACCTAATCAGCGTTTGATGACGTTTATATTTACAGTATTGCCAGATTGATCAAGAAATATTTAATCTCCCAGCAAATAATAATTGTTATTGAACCACAAATAAATATTAATTACTGAATTCTTGGTTGCATAAATAACGACAAATTATATTTGTAACTGTTCTCACATTTTTTCGATGAGTAAATAAATAAATAAATAAACAAATAAATAATTAAATTATTTATTAACAGATAGGTAATCTATTTCAAAATTTTCACTAAAAAGCATCAAAACCTGATTAATTTTCTAATTCTGATTCGTTATTAGTGTCATTGTCATCACTTTCAAAATTTATAATCAGAGGACGGACTTCTGGGCGCTCAAATACTCTTTCCCTCTGATACCACCTAAAAATTTCCTCTCCGGTATGTTTTACAAAAGTTTTCCACATATCAGGAGTAACCAGTAATGCCTCCTGCCACATATTCAGTTCTCACTGTTGCTATTCCTACCAATATGCCTATTGCAATATTTTTTTGCTGTGCCCCAAATTAATTCAATAGCGTTGAATATGCAATGGTAAGGAGGAAGTCGTAAAACTTTGTGCCCATACTGTTCTGCCAGCTTGTACACTACAAATTTTTTGAGTGATTTGTTTCTAAAAAAGCATTGTGTTTAATAATTAATGTAAACACTGTTTATTTGTGTCCTTACTGAGGGACAATATGCAAAAGTTCAGTTTTAAACATAATATTTGTATAGTGGATGCTTTTATTTGTCAATCACTCCTTAATAACACTTTTTTTGCACGCAGTGGTAGGCGTTTTCTCCAATAACATGCTGTGATAAAACGCACTATCCAGTATAATAAGAGAAGGATTCTGTAGATTTTGCAACAACTGATATTCGAACAATTTCAAGATGTTTTCTTGGTTCATTTCCCCATGATAATCGCCAAGTTTACTTTTGAACAAAATATAGATTCACAACCCTCAATAAATCCAACAGTATCTTGTCTAAATTTTAGTTCAAGAACTGATTTGTATTGTAATACAACCTTTAGCCATCTGTAACACTCTTTAGATTTCTTTTTTTGCCAAGAACGACCGATAACTCCATTTTGAAATATCCAGGTCTGATCAATGAATACAAACTGGTAGAGAGCATCATCCTTAGCTTGTTTATATGATCTCAGGAATTATACTCTTTTCAAAGCCACATTCGGTAAGAGTCCACGTCGTGGATTATCCTTTATGCATTTAAATCCAAGTTCTTTGAGCAATTTTCTCAAAGAAGTGGTAATGCCATAGAATAATTCCCCATCTCTTAGTTGGAACCACAGGGATTGAATGTAAAACATACAGGATAAAACTTTTTATTATATTAATGTCTAATGATAAATATAATAATAAACTCAATTTTATAAAAGACAATTATAAAATGTACATTAGCCGTTATTACTTAATTCTTTAGTACATTTTATAAATATTATCAAGAATACCGCTTGAATTTAATGTAGCTGTGTTTGTAACTCGCTTAGAATAGGAAAGATCTTTCTTTGGCGGCTTTAACTTCTCATTATTCTTCTCTGCTTGAGAGATTCTGCTTTCTGTCCTTTAACCCTTGTGTCTATAGCTAAAATGTACTACTCTAATCTATACTTGCATACCCGGGTATGTACATAGACTTAGCATATCAATACTTACTATAAGAAATGTATATGCAATAAAAATAGTAAAATAATAGAAAACACGCATTTAGTAATTTTTTATTATTTTGTCAACCCTGTTTTTGTTATTTTTTTAAATATAATGTATACAAAAAAAGGGCGTTGACTACACAAAAATAATTTTGAAACAAAAAACGAGTACAAAATGTAATGGAAAAGAAATCAACAGTTATCACAGACTGTATGAATGGTGCTGTGTTCACTGCAGACGGCCCTTTTGCACGTCATGCATGCTTTGCGTGATGGTCGTCGTTTTTTGCACAAATAGCAGTTTCCTTTTTGAGAAATGCGACCGGTGGAATCTCTTTTAGGCGCACTTGAGCTGCGTTCGCTGCTTGCTGCTTCAAGAGTTGACAAATTTATTTCTAATAAAGCTTCTATAGCATTTTGGTAGTGAAAATTCGGGTGATGTGTGTGTTTTGGCAAAGTAATTGAACCTGAGGCAGTACTAACTGGCGAGAAAGTTGTTGCAGAAACTTACGTCGGTTACTTGTATCGCCTTGTTTCGGTGGATTATGGGTTTGATAAATTATATACGCAGCTAATCCAGCAACATCCAACATGTTGTAAAAAAAAGCAAGAGGCCATCTTTGTGTACGACGTTTACATGAATACCCTCTAACATCTTATCCATGGTATCGACCCCCTTTTGTTCGATTGTAGTCAATTATTATTTCAGGTTTACGCGCTTGTGCTACAACCTCTGTTGAATAATGTGTTGTTGATAACAAAACAACAGCTTTATTACGTTTAGGAAAATACGAACACAATGTAATGTTGTCCAAAAAGCAAACTGACTTGACAGCAATTCTCTCGGTTGGTTTTCACTATTAAAAATTCTGGAGGAATAAAGTCCGTCTGTTGTTGACTGTTCCAATTATGGAAAGACTGTAGTCATCTTTCAAAGTTTTTGCCAGATTGTAACTTGTAAAAAAATTATCACAAGTTATATTTCGACCCGATCCTTTGAAAATTTTACACAAATCTATGACAACTCGTTCCCCCTGATTTTTTTCACGAATACCATCTGAACTCATACCTGTATAAATTTGTCCATGCACTGGATATGATGTTAATGCATCGCAAGCCCACCATACTTTTATCCCATATCTGGCTGGCTTAGATGGAATATAATGCGTAAACCGAGTACGTCCTCGATACGGATATAACTGCTCATCTATAGTTACGTTGTCACCCGCATTATAGTTTGATCGTAGATTCGCGTTAAGCATTAGCCAAATTTCAGTTATCGCTGCAGATTTGTCGGTTATCAAACGTTCTTTTCTAGTAGTTCCATTGTCAAAACGAATATACTTGGAGATATTCCAAAAAACGGTTTATCGACATAGTTGCTCGATACAGTGGATGAGCAAACATAGTCCATAAATCTTTGCTGTGCTCATAATTGGATCTGCTAACACCAGCAAATAACAGAATCCCAAGATATCCATCAAATTCAACAGGTGTTAGTGGATTCCAAATTTGTTGTTTTTTATTAGGATTTTTTGAATTCCATAATTGGCAGCTCTGTACGGCACGACGATTTGTTTCTCTAATGATCATATCGCACATTTCATTACTAATGAGCTCTTTGAAAGTGGCTAACATGCTCAATCCTTTTGTTTTAGCTTTTGGACCCGGCTGTAATCCTTGCTGCCTCGTATTTCGACGAATATTATGATCAAGTCAACGCCTGTTTGCTATTGGTGCCACTTTACTCCACTGTTTACCATCACGAGAAACAAAAACATCTGCTTCAAGTGGCAGTTGTGGTTGCTGGTCTGGCTCTGCAGCCAATTCCTCTGCTAGCTGCTCTTCAGTATCACTATTTTCAACATACTCTGGGTCTTCTGTTTCTATTAGCTCAATTTGTTCAACATCTGATTCAGCATCTTCATCAAACCTCTCTACTCTAAGTAAATCTGAATCTGATACATCTATTATAAAATCTGGATCATTTTCATAATCACATGCCTACAATGTATAACGTTTTATGGTTTAGTGTGGTTGAAAATAATTTAAATACTTACGATATTTTCCTCGTCTGATGTCATCGAATCTTTCAAATTTTTCAAGTATTCTTCATGCTTTTCATACGGTAGTCTTTTGAGTTCCGAAGATGATAAAACTCTTTTACTTATACTCTCCGTAGAATTTTTTTTACCACCTTCCATATTTTTAATAATCAAAATTCAACACAATCCAAAAAATAAAACACAATAATAAACACTAACTGTTCTACTGTTCACTTCAACCAATAAATAAAGACTGTTTGACTGTTGCAAAACCAACATGTAAAAGAATAGGTATCTTGTATCATACGCGATAAGATAAGAATGAACTGGATTATAACTTTTATTAGCGTAAATGCAAATGCAACGTGGACAACCTTGTAAGATTTAAGAATCTATACAAAAGTAATTCACACCCGGGTGTGTAGGCATAGACAAGCGTCAACTTATTTTAAGCGCCCAAAAGAAATATTTTTTACTACGATATTTTGGTTTTTTTGTTTTTATGATACTTACAATTAAATAATAAGCAGCTACTAAGAACACCGTTTCATTACGCTGTAAAATAATAGTACTTTTTTGTCAATATTTTACGCTAACACACCCTGGTATGTAAGTATAGACACAAGGGTTAACTGAAGTTTAGAGCAGCAACTACATACTACAATAAAATACTCTTACAATATAATTATTTTATATGTATTATCCAAATTTTACCTATCGAACAGCATTTAATGGCAACAGAGGCCACGAGTTCTTTGCATCTACTATCCATGTGCTTGGGCATTTTGACAACCGAAGAATACAGATTTCACTATTACAAATTGTTGACGTCAAAAATCAATAAAATATGCCTGTCAGAATAATGTCATCCATAACCTCAAAATATCAATGAATCGATGAATAAAAGTCGGCAACAGCACGATCTCTGACAGTGACTAGGTTTACGTCGTTACTTGCTGGCCTGTTGATTAAAATTTTACAGTGAGTCTAAATCCAACAAAAACAAGCTTGTGTACATACATTATTTTATCTCAAAAGTATTATATTACTTGCATTACCTTTAGAGTTGTTTTTTTTTACAAATTTTATTATACAGGTTACGACGAAAACGTAGCCACATAAGACATGGAAATTTGTCGTTTATGTTCATGTAATTGTAATTATTTTTCGAAATTTAGATCGTTCCAACCTGTTGACCTCTGCAGAGCTCTAATTTTTTTCTTGTTTTTGGAGAGATTGATAAGATACGAAGCACAGTTATTTAGAATTGAATTTTAGGATGAAAAAATCCCATAACATTTTAATAGGTGGCTTTACTATTTTTTCATTTTTAAACTATTTTTGTGAGATTTTGTTCATAAAAAATACTTATAAATGAATTATACTAAGTATAACTAACAAGTGGCACGCCCTTATAACTTTTTTGTTATTGAAAACAAATGCCTAACAATTGGAAATTAGATATATGACCCATTTGTATAATTTTCGACATATGCGAAGTATTTCTAGTACTTCCAGTTAGACCGGAAGTGACGTTGTATTTTTATTTTAATTGGAAAACCCTGTATGTTTTTCGATGTTTTGATTCAGAATGACTATATCTTAATCTAACTGAGTGTAATTGTAATTTTTCGACACCTATCCTACCTTTTATATAATATTCAAAAGTCCGAATTAGCTGCGTTAACTTTGATTGGACATAAACAAGTGTGTTATCCAGTTATTCAGAAAAAATCTACCATATTTTCTACACAGGGTACGTCACCTTGAATTTTAAGAAAAAATCTATTTTATGAATATTTAGCCTTAAAAAAACACTAGTATGCTGTTTATATAAACCCATTTTTCTCAGGCTACTTACTTATGATTTTGATAATTATCCATGACACTAAATCGGATGTTAAAAATAAAATAAAGTTATGTTAGTTCTAGAAAAATTATAAACTACAAAAATTTCTATTCAAAAAGTCGTTTTCAGTCAAAATATCGGCAAACATATAGATTGTTCCATTTAAAAATTAAAAATTAGTGACATGTACGGTCAAACCGGAATTACCTGAAATCATCCACATACGTCGAAAAATGAACAAACGGATCGTATACCCAACTTCCAATTTTCAAAAATTTTCTTTCAATAAAAAATATTACACCCGGTATAGAGTGTGATTTTTATTTGCGTGACGTGTTCCGTATTTTTTAATTTATTTACAGTATTTTATTAAAACATTTTATATTTTATAGGAGCCTAAAAATATTTGCTTTAATTAACTGAAATATTTTTTACAAGGTTTCGATTATGCTGCATCTTAAATAATCATTATCAAATAAATGGGATTAATATATATTAAAGAAACAAATTGTTGTTTAATCAAAAATTGAGGTGATAACAATGATATCACTAAAATAAAATATCACATTACCTGTAAATAAAACTATTTTTTCTACTCCATATACGTAACACACGAATAACGAAACTCTCCATTACGTAATACGGTTACGCAATGAAAATTAGAAGTGTTACGTTACACATATATATATATATATATATATATATATATATATATATATATATATATATATATATATATATAGTGCTAGTCAAAAGTCCCCTCCCCCCCTTGTATCTTTGGAACGGTTTTAATTATACTAATGAAATTTGGAGGGTGAATATATACGCATATAAGCTTCTCAACTAGTCATGACAAGTGACTTAATAGTCATATATGACGTCACAGGGCCACAGTGACCAATAATTTTAAATAGTACCTTATGGTAAGTGACATCTCGTTTGAAAGGTATTAAAATTACCTATTCAGTCATACTAATTTTGTTAGTGTTTAGGTTGATTTTGATAGAAAAATTAAATAAATAATCATACTTTGGTTGATCATTAAATCTTACACTAGTTTAAGACATTGTGGTCTCAGATACACGAAAAAAAACATTTGAGAAAATCATTGGTGGTCAAATTACTATAAATTTTACCACTAAAAAAACCGCAGTCAAATATAAAAATCGACGTGTCCGAGCGTTTCTGGAAAAACTAGACCCTTGAACTTTAAATGAATTTAGACATAACTTCTGGGGATCACTGTTCACTCTATTGGTAGTAGTAATAGCACTTAATTGGTAGTTCATTTAACCTAGCATCTACCTCAATTTTTAGGTGTTTTTTTGTGAAATGTGAATTTAAGTAAACATGTACTGATATTGTTATTCAAAGAAACTTTTTAACACCATATAAGAACAAATTATCACTCTCCACTAAATTATAATTTTTATTTTAGAAAAGTGAAGGACATAAAGAAATATTCTACATTAATAGATTGATAATTCAGTGAATTAATGATAGTTTGTACAATTGGCCAATCATCTCTCATGTATAAAAGAGAAATTTATTATGTTTAATAGCGCATCAGTTATAAGGTAATAACTTTGGAAATGATTTAATCTAGCAATATATTGCATCAATTCTTATGTATAATGCTTAAACCAGATATAGAATACAGCTTATGACTTTAGTTATTTTGAAAATAAGCATCCACCTGTGCTTTGGTGTATTAATTACTTATAACGTGATTTATTATACATGGGTTATGTAACTTTTTATTGTATTAATTGAAATAAAACTAGCTTTAAATATGTTAATAATTTCAAAATGAGATGATAACGTTATTCAGTATTTATTATAGAAGACATTGAAAATATTTTTAATTGTAATGTAACGAAGATAATCATTACATTTAGGTATTTTAACTTGTGGTATTACTTCCACCGCTATTTTAATCGACGCAAGTGGTAATCTGCTGACTTAAATAGCAGGAAGTCATAAAATGTAGCACATAGTTGAATTGATAATTCTATGTTAAATAAAGCCTCAACTGCCACTACAATTTAGTGCATAGAATATATTGAAAGCAATGTGTCAACATTAAAACACATATATGTATCTAAGCCATTTACTTCAGTGTAAATAGTCCATTATCATAAACTGAAAATTTTTCAATAAATTTCAAATTTGAAATACAAAAATATATACCACCTTTAAATAACAGTTTGTAGTACATTTAAATTTATTATTACTTTAGAGCAATAACTTCTTTAATAAAATAAAATGTCAAGCAAACAAAAAATGAGGTTAATTTGTTTAATTTCAAGATAACTAATAAAACCGGTGACGTCAACTCGTTCTATTTATTTTAGTTTGAAATTTACGAACTTTTAACGGTAATTGAAATAAGCCAACAATCCTATAATACATTTATACAATAATTTATTTTTATAGGATCATTCATTACAATATTAGGTACGTGTATAAAACGTTCAAAGGTCATAAGAATCTTAATGAGTGGTAGTTACGCATTACTCATACGTCACTAAAAAAGCATAGTACACAACTCGAGTGGTAATGCCTATTACGCACTCGTGATCGCGTCGCTCGCTCGTGATCGTAATAGTACTCTCGTGCGTAATAGGCTACTTACCACCCTTATTACGTAAAATACTATTTTATTAACTTCATTTTATTTTAATCTATTTCTTTAGTACAGAATTATTAAATTTATAATTCATTTTAATCTATTCGGAATCAGATTATTTACAATCACTATGGTCTATACCGATATTGGGAGATTTCAACAGGAGGCTCACATCTTTGTCTAATGTACCTTTTCGTCTTCGCGATAAATTTCTTATACTAGAAATTACAGGATCAGAATGTTTAACCAATCTTGGTTCGTACATTTTCTGGATATTTTACGAGTGTTGTGCTCCCTATAATATTTTACTTTTTTATGGCGCGATTCTTGTGCATCTTCTGGCATCTGACCAATGGGTAGTATAAAACAATTCATTACATCTTGACTATGGATAAGGATTTTGTGAACTGTGGGAGGCATTGGGTACCATTTGTATAGATCTGCTTCATAACAACTACTTAAACAATTTAAAATAATACTAAACCGATAAATTAAAACTTTGTCTATACCTGTAATGCCGGATACCAAGTCTGGATTTCGGAAAAATTGTTAAGCTGTATTTCCGTCATTTGTGTTGCCAAATCTAGGCTTGGGTACATTTGCTAGTAAGCCCATTTTTTCCTGAAATTCGGGTATTATACATTTCTTTCTCGTTAAAAACAGGGCCTTGTATGCCTGTGCACTTGTGAAACTTTAAAATCTAATCTGTAGGCTATATGAAACAGACGCCCAAAAAACGGATATAGGCATGTAGAAATGATAAATCAAAGTTTAGAGCACCTTTGTTACATGGACGTAATTTTATTGATTGAATAAGATTAAACTCTTTTGGGCCAGCACCACAGATACAACATTTAGTGAGTGGACGAAGAAAGTTACATACTTTTCCGTCAACCATAGTTTTAAATAACAGATGACTGATGGAAAAGTTTCTTTGGCCAACACATATTTTTGTGGGTAAAAGATCTTTAATTTGAGACTCTATATATACAAATTTATTTCTGATAACAAAACCAGTTTATTTGATAAACTGAATCCTAATACGCCTACAAAAACGTGTGGACGATGTTTGAACATTCTGCCAAAGTATTTTCTTACCGTTACCGTTTTCAACATTACACTGCAAAGGAACTAGAAATGTTATAAAAATATTAGAATCATGCCAGCTGGGGAGGTACCACCACCCTCACCATGGTCTCCTTAATATTGGGTCTCCGATTTTCTGAGCTCGGTAAGGGCAGCCCGTTTTCCTTTTCCTTCATTCTTAATCTATTCTCATCCTTATACTTCCTTCTCGCCCTCACTGTCTTCCTATCGGATTAAAAGTCCCAAATTAAAAAACAAAATGGCTGTGGTTTCTAGGGTAATAAATGCCGGACATAAAAATCCTGGTCCATTCGGATGTTCGGGAGAGCAGGGTCCAAGCGTCCTCGGTCATCGAAAGTATCAACCATCTGATTCACTACTGCAACATCCGCGGTATCAGGTCTACTCTTAATGCTAGTCACCAAGATCATGAACAATTACAACCTGATATTTTGTTTCTATTTGAAACACAAGGCTCCTCTGAAAGCTACCAGTTATCCGACTTGCAAATTTCCTCAACACCACCTTCACTCTAACTTTCGATATAAAGGAGGCGTATGTGCCTACATCAAGGACAGAACATTTCTGGCTCCTAATTTTTGAAATTCTACTGTTGCATTTATAGGTCTCCTAATGACAGTAACTTTCAAGACTTCTTCGATTAGCTTAGTATAAAAGTTGTCTCAGTTACCATCTTGCGATATCTCAATTATAGGCGATTTCAATGTTCATAACTCTAATTGGATTTAGTTTTCCTCTACTACAAATCCTGCTGGTCATAGCGCAGAAACATTTGCTATTTCATGTGATCTCACACAAATGATTTCTGAACCCACAAGAATCCCTGATAACCCCAACCATACTCCATATCTTCTAGATCTCTTTCTTACTTCAAACCGTATTGTTTATAAAACTTCCGTTCTTTCGCCTTTAGGTCTTTCCGGCCATTGTTTAATAGAAATCATTTCTACTGTACCTAATTCCACTGTTGTTCGCAAAACCGATAGAACCTTGTGGTGTTTTAAATCAGCTCAATGGTGTGATTTACGTGATTTCTTTGCAAACTTCACATGGCGTGAATATTGTTTTAAGTCGTCCTTTTTTTCGGACATCGCTCTTTCAGTATCTAAAGTCACCCTCATGGGAATGGAGTTATACATTTCCAAAAAACAGTACCGTATAGGTCATTCACGTTCCCAACCCTGGTTCAATAAAGCTTGTGCTGATGCAATATCTTTAAAAAATAAATATTACATTAAATGGAAATCTAATAAATCGGTCGACAGTCATGTGGAATACGTTGGTACTAGAAATATCAGCAAAAGTGACATACATCACTAAAGTTGTTCGAACAACGAAAATGCAATGAACTAGCTATATCTCCTTTAGGCAGTCGTAAATTTTGGTCTTTAGCTAAATCCATTAGTAAAAACTTTGGAACATCTTCATTCCCCCTCCTGACATCTATTGACGGATCGGTAGACAAAGCCAATGTTTTTGTGGATTTGTTTGCATCAAACTCGCGTCTTAATGATTCTGGAAAAGATGTGCTCCTAGTCAATTCTTCTTCATACGCCATGAAACCAATTCATTTTTGGTACAAGCTCTTGAAATCGACCATCAGTAGGCTTGATCTCAATAAGGCGACTAGCCCAGACGGTATCCCAGCAATTGTCTTAAAGAAATGTTCCCCCGAACTAGTACTAGTCCTATCTAAGCTCTATACGATCTCTATGTCTTCTGGGGAATTCCCTTCATCATGGAAGTTAGCAAATGTTCAACTTATTCCAAAAAAAGGCGATAGGACCGACTCCTCAAACTACCGACCAATTGCCATCACTTCCATTTTGTCTAAAATCATGGAAAAAGCAATCAATCAGCAACTGCTCACGTTCCTTGAAACTAACAAACTCCTTAGTGACCACTAATATGGGTTTAGGCAAAGTCGTTCAACAGGCGATCTTCTCTCATATGTGACCCAAGTTTGGAACAATACAGTAGAGCAGTCCGGTGAAACAGTTGTAGTCGCTGTAGATTTCTCAAAGGCATTTGACCAAGTTTGGCATAAGTGTTTACTTGCCAAACTCACCTCGTTTGGGTTAAATGATGTGCTCATCAACTGGGTTTCTAGTTTCCTTGATAAAAGACGAATACGTGTCGTAGTTGATGGCTTTTTTTCAAAAGAAGTTAGCATTAACGCGGGCGTACCACAGGGATCCGTTATAGCGCCTACACTTTTTCTGATATACATGAATGACCTTATTTCTTCAACAACTAACCCCATTCATTGCTTTGCTGACGATAGCACTCTTCACTGTAGTTCATCTCAGTTTACTCATAGTGATAATCTACCTTCTATGTCAAATCAAGAAATTAAATCTGAAATGGTAAATTCAATCAACAAAGACATTCAACGTATTCTCGAATGGGGAAGCAATAATCTAGTTAAATTTAATGCTAACAAAACTCAGCGTTGCCTTGTGTCTTCAAAAAAGATCGATCATTTCCTGTTGTAAGTATGAATGGCTCAGTTCTTAAGTTTTCAGGCTCTATTACCCTGTTGGGTATGACTGTATCTTCAAGTCTCTCATGGGTTGACCATCTTCTGTCAGCTACCAAAACAGCTGCTCGTAAAATAGGCTTGTTGTACAGATCTAAGCAGTACTTTACATCTCTACAACTCCTTCTGCTGTATAAGGCCCAAATTCGGCCTCATCTGGAATATAATTCTCACCTCTGGGTTAGTGCTCCCCAATACGCTCTCGATATCGTTGATCGTATTCAAAAGAGAGCGATTAGGCTTATAAATGACCCGTCCTTAAATTCTCACATACAGTCCCTTGAGCATGGGATGGTTTCAGTTCTTTCTTTGTATTATTGCTATTACAACGGCTATTGTGCTGCTGAATTATATTCTTTGATACCATCTCGGGCTATATTTGCGAGAAACACTCGGTTCACATCATCAATATGCAGTACAAATCTCCACTTGTCGTACCCAACGGGTGCAATCCACATTTTTCTACACGGCTTCTAAACTATGAAATGATTTCCCTAGTTCCTGTTTTCCTCTCACTTATGATATGAGAATATTTAAGGTAGCTGTTCATAGGGATCTATTGGCAATTCATTATCCCTCTATCCATCCTCCTAAGTGTTCGTGAGTGTTTTAGCACGATAGGCCAAATTTAGCCTGTTCAGGTCCACAATCATAAAAAAAATCATCTGATTCACTACTTTCAAATCTTTGTTTGTAGTTTCTTTGACTACCGCTACAATCAGCTCCCCATTTGTACACCGTTTGTAAATTAATATTAAAGTCATAAGAAGAAGCAGCTAAAATAAATTCTTTCTGAACTTCTGCGATTCGCTTAACTGTATGGTCTAACGATGATTGCAAACTTATTTCTGCTGATATTTCCGTGGTCTCGATAGGGCTTGGAGAAGGATATCTTTTCTTCTTGGCTTCCATAATCTGGTGGCAACTTGGATATAATTGTTTAAATCCCTTTCTTTTTGCTGACATTCGCAATCCGATATAGTAACTACGTGTGAGTCTAAGCGCAATAAATAATGCTAGAGCCTCGTCAGCTGTACAGGGAACGTTAAAATCATTTTTAGCCATTAATCACTTCAAACAAGTTGCCTTGTTGTTATTGTACGTAAAACAACTGTTGCGTCCCTTTTACCATCGGAATGAAGTTTCATTGCTATGGCCAAGGATAATTCCTGGGTTCACAATTCACACAACTCATTAACTCTTCGTTTCCGTGTACAATTGGCTCCTGTTTTTTTTTTTTGGGCGACCACGACATTTGAATTTAGATTTTCGAGAAATTTTGTCTGCATTACAAAAGAACAAATTCTGTTATGACATCTCCTGATTTTTTCTTCGAGTTTCTTTCCGTTTTCTTAGAGGAATAATAGATATGTCATCATCAGTAATATTTTCGCTTCCAATAAGGCTTACTATATGTTGAGTCAAATAAGGTTGCGAGTCAGTAAGGGTTGGTTGAAATTTACCCCGTAGTCTTCATTTTTCAAAAAGATTGCTTCTGTTAATATTTATGGTTCCCTCTAAAGAAATCGGAAAATCGCCAAAAAAGACATGGAAACTGTGTATTTCTGTGAAGTACGAGGGTAAGCAAACTGAATAAAATATACTAACAAATGAACGAACAAGTTTATTTTACAACCCAATAAGTATTTTCTATTTTGAAACACGACTGTGGTTCGTCTAAACATGTCGAAATTACAATTTAAATTGTCAATAATGCCACATAGATGCTTTTGTTTGTAGCTGCCTAAGCCACCCATGAGTTAGGATCATAAATTATTCTATTTAAACGGAATGTTCTGTGAACATATACAGGGTGCGGCATTAGTGCGTCGAAGTACGATATATCCGTTATTAAAGGAAAAAAGTTATTTGCAAAAATTATAGGCAACTTCAAACTTCACATTATAAAATTATTTTCATATGTACAGCGTGTTACATATTACCAGGGTGAACAAACATACTTTTCTTAAATGGGACACCATATAAATTGTTTCAAGTTTAGATTAAGCTCATCTCCCCCATACTTCTAATATAGGGTTTTATTACGTTATACAGGGTATTTCAAAAGTTATGGTCAATTGTACACGAAAATTATTCTCAATTCAACGTCCTGTCTACCCTAGACAGAACAACCTAACAATAATTTTTTCCAGGCATACAATTTTGACATTGGTACAGTGTTACGAGAAAGTGCTATTTCTTTATTATTGCACCAATTGAATATAGAGCGAGCTAAAACTCGAACACACGATTTTGTCAATTTTTTAAAATGGATCACCCTGTATTTTATTTTAAAAAATGAAAATACACTTTATGTTCTTTCATTTTATTTAAGCACTAGCTATAGCTAAAATCGTTAATTTCTGAGTGGTTTTCAATTTAATAACGGAAAGAGATTTTTTTTTAAATTCTATTATAACAAGTTAGCCGTGATTACTTTTATAAGAATTTTTTCTTAATAACCGATGTTTTCTGAATTTTTTATAATAATTTGTCACAATAAAAATTAAAGAACAAAACGTGTATTTTCACTTTTTAAAATAAAATACAGGATGATTCATTTGAAAAAATTGACAAAATCATGTGTTAGAGTTTTGGCTCGCTCGCTCTATATTCAATTGGTGCACTTTCTCGTAACACGGTACCAATGTCAAAAAGTTATGCCTGGAAAAAATTATTGTTAGGTTGTTCTGTCTAGGATATACACGATGTTGAAATGAGAATGATTTTCGTGTACAATTGACCATAACTATTGAAATACGCTGTATAACGTAATTAAACCCTATATTTTAAGTATGGGGAGATAATCTTAATCCAAATTTGATATAACATATAGGGTGTCCAATTTAAAAAAAAAGTATGTTTGGTTCACCCTGGTTATATGTAACATCCTGTAAATACGAAAATAATTTTTTAATGTGAAGTTTGAAGTTGCCTATAATTTTTGTAAATAACTTTTTGATATCTATTTGCAACTTTGGTACTATTAAAATGTTTTATATCCTGCGATAATAATAATAATTGAGATTGATTTGATCCAACCAAGCTTGCAAGACTTAACGATTGGTGCCTGTGATTTACTTATTAACATAAATAAATAAAACATAATTTTGTTGCTTATAATAAATTTTAATTAAATTCTTAATTATGTAGCAATACCCTTTTTAGCATAAATTTAAAACAAGTACAGAAAATAATACAAAGCGACATTCTGTTTGCTTGAAAACTGAAATGAACCTTTCATTTTACATTTAACATATTAAAAAAATACATTAAAGAAACCTGTCATAATACGAAAGAAAGAAATTAAGTTATGAATATAAAAATATAAATATATAAAAGAACATTTTACCCTGTATCCGTTTTTGCAAATCCCTAATTCTTTAAGGAACTTAAATATTTAGTCTATATTTCGTAACCATTCCTTGATTTCTTTTTTAATTATACTTACGCGGTTTGGATAAGTGATTCTGCTTGGTATTGCGTTAAATAGTTTCAGAATCGCACATTTTAATGATCGTTCGCCATATTTATTAAAATAATTGGTATAGTGTGATAAACTATCGTTGTCCTATAATTGTGAGCTAATCGCTTTTTGTATTCGTTGTCGTAGTAGTGGGAAAGTATATTTAAAAATTTATAATATCCACTGGGTGTTAAAGTGTCCAATATTTGTAAGATTTTTGTTTTCTGCAATTTTCGATTGCCAATTATTGTTTTTATTATTTTCAGCTGCATTGATTCTAATTTTTTTAGATGACTTGCGTCTGTACAATCCCAGACCATAACGTGGTACCGTAATAACAATTCTATAAGTGACTTGTAAACAGTTTGTGTATCTTTTTAATCTGTAGAAGCATCCCGATATTTTGTTTTTGTGTATAAATAATCTATGCGTTTATTGTATTTAGTCTGGGCATCCGTTACCATGCCTAGGTATGTAGTTTCCGTAGCATTTTTAAGTACTGCACATGGGGAAATTACACGAGTGGATTTTTATCATCGGTAAGATAAATTTCTCCATGTGTGAAGTTGCAAATTTTATTGTACATGTCTCCCCGTATTAATAAATACATTTCTGCCGTGAATCCATTCGCGTATCGCATCTATGTCTTCTTGAACTTTTGTACGGAATTCATTTATGTCTTCGTAAGAAAACATGATTACCGCACATCAGCATACAAATAAATTTTTCCATTTTTTACTGATTCATCAAAGATATAGTTTATATATATATATATATATATATATATATATATATATATATATATATATATATATAATATATATATATATATATATATATATATATATATATATATATATATATATATATATATATATATATATATATATATATATATATATATATCAGAAATAAAACTGGGCCCAAATTACTCCCTTGATGAACTCCGTATCTTGAGTGTTGTTCGTTACTGATCGCATCTCCAACTTTCGCCACATATTTTCTTGTTTTGAGGTAGTTGTCAAATCACGATCCCGATTTTATCAATGTAATTGATCAATAATTTATGTTCAATTGTGTCGAACAGCGTACCTGGTAAAGTATTTGGAAGAATACTGATTGATAGAGTACGAGAAACTACACAATCTAAGATGTGGGATGTGCAAGGTGGCTTCATTCCAGGGAGAGGATGTGTCGATCTGAAGGTTGCTCTCCAGCAGGTGATCGAAAAGTGTTTAAAGGTAAAAAGGAAGTTGTACTGTGCGTTTGTAGATCTGGAGAAAGCATATGACAAAGTGAATAGAGAGAAGCTGTGGGAAATATTAAATGAATATGGCGTAAATAAAGGTCTAATAAATGGAATAAGGGCAGTATACAACGGTAGTCGGGCATGTGTTAGGGTGAGAGGGGGTGTGAGTGAATACTTTAATATTGAGCAAGGAGTGCGACAAGGCTGTGTGATGTCACCGTGGTTGTTCAATGTATACATGGATAAATGTCTTAGACAAGCATGTAACGATGCAAATGGTGTAATGGTTGGTGACTTAAATGTACGACACCTGGTGTATGCAGATGACACAGTCTTATTAAGTGACAGTGCGGATGAAATGCAAACCGCTCTAAGGAAGTTTGATACAGTTTGTGAGAGCATGGACCTAAAGGTAAATGTGAACAAAACTAAGTTTGTGGTGTTCAATCGGGAAGGTGGAAAGGAGAGTATTTACTCTGCAAGATGAAATTGTGGAGCAAGTGGACGAGCTGGTATATCTCGGTAGAATGTTTACTGCAGATGGTACAATTGAGAGCGAGATTGGACGAAGGGTCAATGCTGGAAGGAAAGTGATTGGAAGTATGTGGACGATAATGAGAAATTAAAGCGTGAGCCTATCTGCGAAACGAGCAATCTATAATGGCGTATTCGTCCCATCAGTACTGTATGGAAGTGAGACATGGGTATGTCAAAAAAAGCACGAAAGAAAAATAAATGCCGTGGGTATGAGATTTTTGAGAAGCGTACGTGGTAAAATGAGAAGGGACAAGATAAAAAATGAATGCATAATGAGGGAGTGTGGTGAGGAAAATACGATGATGGATAGATATAAAAGTTGTACATTACGTTGGTTTGGTCGCATTGAGAGAATGAACAACGCAAGATTAACGAAACAAATATATGTGGGTGAGGTTAGGGGAAAGGCCGAGCCTGGTAGGCCGCGTAAAACTTGGCTGAATGTAGTAGAATCTATGATAAAGGAAAGAAAGATAAGGAGTTCTAAAAACAAAAGGGCATGTCAGAAACTATGTATGAATCTTGCGGAAGCTAGGGAGGTATGCGGGGATAGGAAAGCATGGCGAAAGATTGTGAATGAAAAATAAATAAGAGGCAGGGATTGTTTTGCCGACCCCGCAAGGGAATGGCGTGAAGGTTAAGTAAGTAAGCTTTCTGTAGATCGACAAACACTGCTAACGTGTATTTGATTTTATACGGTAGGTTATTGATTTTGACCGTTATTAGTATTAGTAATTACTCAGTACTCCTTCCTTCTTGGTAGCCAAATTGGTTTCGATATATATTATTCCCTTCAAATATTTTTTTAAGTTACCACGTATTTCTCAAAAACTTTTTCTAGTATACAACTTGACGTATAATTGCCAAAGTCCATTTTGTTCCCCTTCTTGAAGATAGGTTTTATAATGGAGATTCTTAGTTGTATGGGAATACTGACAGGTTTATTGATTGATTTATTAATTTTGCTTTAGATCTATGTTCTAATTATAAAAAATAAAAATTTAAAAGGTGTGATGGAATATTAAAAAGGTAAGTTTGTACCACGGTCTAGCTCAGCAAGGTACAATTTTTACGAAACTTACTATGGGTTAAGAACTCATTTATTTTCTTATCATGTTGTGAGCGATGCAGAGATATGTCCATAGATATAATCAGTAAAGCATTTGTTTTTTTTTCTTGTTGGGCGCCACTCAATTTTATTATTTTGAAACGAACTGCAATTTGAGAACTTCACTTCCATCAATATCATAAACATACGGTAAGGTAAGATAATTTTCATTTGGCTTCAACGTAGAAATAAAGGAAATGTAGACCATATTTTAGTATAAGGTAATTTTAGTTTGTCTTCCCCATACAAATAAAGGAAATATAGATCAGACAACTAAAGCAGGGGTTAGACGATGAAAGCAGATATATCAACAGCATGCGTTATTGATGAAAAACAAAGGTATCTCCATTTATAATTCTTGAAGATGAAATTGCATTATCATCCACGCCATTTTATGTATTTTAACTTCGTGATGTATCCGCTCACTTGCTACGATACGAAATTCATTAACATAAGAGCTTTTTCTTAATACAAGCGGTTTCCCTTAATATGGGGGGCTTATCATTGTTCCCTGTTAAATATAATGTATACAATGTAATTAAAAGCCTTACATATCTTATACAAGGCAAGCACAACTTAAAAAACGTATCGTACTTAACTGGACGGTAGAAGAAACGGACATAAAGCCAGGTCGCGTTGAGTTGCGCATAAAACAAAACTGGTGTACACTGTGTCTAATTTTGGTTGAAATTGTAGGGTATCTCGTTTGTGAGCAAACATAGAAAGATTCCACAAACAGAATTATCATAGTCCTATTGGTATTTGAGATACAGTGTGAAATTCAAAATTTGCACATTTTAAGCACCCTGCGTAATTTCTTTGCCTTGTAATTCATCGAAATGGTGAAAAGTAAGATTTATACAGAATTTTCTGTAGAATTGATTGGCGTGCATAGTTTTCCCCACAAAAGTCGCAATAAATCAGTTTTTTTTTAATGGAACATCCTGTATATTTTTTATTATATAATAGAGCTTACTCTCAGCTTTCAAAAAATATATATTGTGTGGCACTTCTTTTGAATTATTGGATGCTATGTTAATTTAACGCTTTGATGATTATAGTTGGCCATGAAACCTATAAACTCAGTATAAATGCGTATTTTCTTGAACGTCCAAGATATATTTGAGTATTAAAACAGGGCTACTAGATCTTTACTGCTTTATTATAATTATAAATGATAACAAAAAATTATGCAAATTAAGTACAATAGTTTTTGAAACATATTCAAACTGGTATTTTTTTAATTAGGCATTTTCAAATACGTCACAATGACGTCACAAGCTCCGCCTCGAACAGCTGATCTTGGACAACCTGTGTTAGCATTTCATAGGAACCTATGTGTTTTGCTGTAATTTTTGAGTGCTTTCTCCAGAAAAAATCGTGATAATAGACTTACTGTAGTGTTAGCATATCATATAATGCTAAGATATTTCATAGTTAATTAGCGAACATTATTAGCATCTATTATAGTTGGGTTAGATTTTATGAACACGTATTCCTTGACGACATTGCAATAGAAATTTGTAAGTATTTTGTTACTTGCTTTAATAAAGTAAAGCCCATGTGAACTTTGGTAAATTGCAGAAAAATGGCTTTAAGTGATTCCACCAACTGCTGTGAAGTATAACATATCGAGCCTACTGGTGTTATCCATATGAGAACTTTCAGTGTTATGCTATTTATAGGAAGACCAAGTTGTGCACTGTATTTCCAATTTTTGTGTCTTTTGCAATTTAATTTCAGAGAAACCTATAATTATGGAGATTCTATTGCCAAATGCCTGTTTAAAACAAGGTGGCATTGCTTTTATTAATTTGTCTGTTTAAAGCCGTAGAATAAATTTACATAGTCGAATGTACATTACATTTAGTGTCGAATAGAAAATTCTAGAAATAGTTGGGGTACTAGCATGGAATGTATAAGGAAACAAAGTAAAATCTAAATTTAACCTGAGTTTTATTAACACTATCAAAAAATGATTGAACTTAGTAATAACTGCTTGTGGTGCTATTTTGATATAATGTGCAATTAATTTTGTAAATATTATATTGAAAGCCTTATAACTTGGTATTCTAGTAAAATAACATACACATTTTAACATATAATAGCCAAAAGAGCCTTAACTTGAATGTAATTATTTAATTTGACTAGTTTGATGATAACTAACCTAAAAATGCCAGGAACTTTTCAATATTATAATTGTTCACTTGGTTCACGTATTTCTGACGAATTGTATCAATACTATATCCTCAGCTACAAGTATTGGCCCAGAAACATTTTCAACGCCTACATTTTCGATAAAATTGTCAGGAAACAATCACATCCCATAAGAACGTGTGCCCAACATCAGGCAAAGTCACACGTTGTGACGTCACTTGAAAATGTCTAATTTTATAGAATGATCTTACAGCTTCAGAAAAAAATATTAATGGCAATAAAACTTATAAAGAATACCTTATATCTAAATGTGCAAGTAGGCTGTACCTAGTCTGATCTAAACGTAATTGACCTGTCAAATCTGAATAAAATTATTTTTACGGAACAATCGTATTGTTTGTTCATTATGCAAGTTATGACAGAAAACTAAAATTTTGAAAACTTTGAAAAATATGATATGCTGACTTGTTTTCGTAAGAGTAATTAAAACGCCGACGCATCTATAAATTTGTATTTTAACAGGTAAATGTAGTTTCCTTGGCATTAATATTGAGAATTAAGTAAGTTTATATCTATCTAGATTTCCACAACAGAGACAACCTAGTAAAATCACGTTTTATAGATTAAAAAGAAATTTAATTAATTGTGGATCATTTTATAAATCCAGGTCAAAAAATATAATAAAAAAATCGAGAAATCATTCGATGAGGTTGCCGTTTTAGTCTAGGGTAATCCTATAAGTTCTTGCAGAACTATAGAAAGTAGTATTGGAGTTTCGAAAACAAGAACCCTAAGAATACCTCGCCACCATAAATATAAACCATATAAATTTGGGCTTGTTCAACATCTATATCCTGGCGACGCTAAACGTAGGTTAATATTTTGCAAGTAGTGCTTAAACATGCTAAATATAGTACCCAACTTGAGAACAAATGTCATATGGTTACACGAGGCACAGTTAAGCAATTCAGGTTTTTTAAACAGGCACAACAGCATATTCTGGTCTCAAAAAAAAACAACACCAAATATTTCCCCAAGGACAACAAGGACGATTTGGACTAAACGTTTCCTGCTTTATATTAGTATCAAAAATAAAATTTTACATTTTCGAAGGATCTTATCCGCTCCTAGATATTTGGACATTTTAGAAATGGTTGTGCCTGAATTATTAGATGACAGTCCTTCAGCTCGTTTTGACCAAATTAATTTCCAACATGATGGAGCTGCATCTCACAATGCACAAATCATACGCCCGTTTTGAAAACAATTTCGGTAATAGATGGATTGGCACTAATGGGCCGATAAGATGGCCTCCTAGGTCTCCGGACTTGTTAGTTTCTTTTTATGGGCTTAGTTGCAAAATAAAATATACCAAACTCAATACGATAACATTCAACGTTTGACAAATGCAGTTAGAGAAGCTTTCAGATATTTACACGATCACCCTATTATTATACTTAATGCTATACAACGAATTGGAAGGGTGTGTGAAGCATGTATAAGACAAAATGGTTGTCAGGTCGAACATCTCTTTTAGTAATTTATATTAGGCTTAAGTTGTAGGTATTAGGTTTAGTTTTTAATTTTGTATTTTTCCATAAAACCTAACCATTAACCTTGTTTTTTAATGGCCAACTATATCATCAAAATGTTAAATTATCTTAACCTTCATTTTTGAGGTTAATAATGCAAAAGAAGTGCCACACAATACATATTTTATGAAAGATGAGGGTTATTATATAACAGCTGTTCGGTCAACGACCGACTCACTTCATAATTTTACGTTACTTTATAATTTAAAGTCTCTTTTAGAATAACTTGTTACTTTACAAAAAACCTGTATAATTCTGATTTTCAATGAAATCTTACTTCAGAAAATAAAAATCACTTTACTTCATTTACAACCAGTTGTAATTAAATCAATTCGTCCTAAAACATTCTCTAATCCAAGAACAATATTGCATTAAACCTTTAAAAGTTACGTTAAAATTCTATAAACAATGTAAACTGTTGAACAGAATTATTTACTTAAAATAAACATACAATTTTGAGGTTACTACGTGATCTAATTTTCATAAAAAAAACAAACACTTTTCGCGTCAGGATGATGCTTACAACATTGGGTTTACGCTAACTATATATATATATATATATATATATATATATATATATATATATATATATACACACAGGCCTTTTTTTGTGGGGGCACGTGTGGGCAGGCAGAATTTGAAAGAAAAATGAACAAAATTAATTTTGGTAACCTTTACAAAAATTTTCGGCTTTTTTAATAGGTCAACATTATCCAAATGCAAAATCTAATCTATCTTTCCTGAACAGTTACCGCGTCGCATCATACGAGATTCTCACAAGTTGAGACTTGTCTGTCACCGTGCAATATGTGTTTGTGTACGAAGAGTTCATTTAATCACTAAAGAATACTGGCGCAGAAACGAATTTTGTTCTTGAGACTTTTCAAAGGTAAGGTTGTGATTCGATATGTAAAAATTAAATCAAACGTTATCAATTATATTAACAATGCTTTATACCCAACTGTAGAATGAATTCTAATACTAAGCAAAAAATATTTCAGCAATAATAATGTATTCATCGTTTTGTAATGCATTCATTTTTTAGTTAAATTAAAGATAAACGCTTACATTAAGTAAACGTATTGTTTACACCTGATATTTTTAGCATTTATTTCGCATGATCGTCAAATTCCAAATTTATTCGACGCGCACCTCAGTATTCTTTAGTGATTGAATGAACTCTACTACGTACTTGAACCCGTTGTTTCGTTAACGTCGTTACCTCACTCAAGTAGAATTCTCACGCGTTCAACTTCGTAAATGAGGTGCTGTTTTTGAGCATTTTTAATGTTGTAATTTTTCAGCTTATTAATTTATCATGAAGCGTATGACAGATTTTTTTTTCTCCTTGATAGCACTAAAAAAAGTAAAAGTATTTCAACCCCGGAAAGTGAACGTTCTGTTAATGTGATTCCGAATTTCGACGATCCAACAACGTCTGCCGCAACTGTAAGTAATTCGACTAAATCTGATCAAGCAGTTAATTTACCTTCAACGGCTTCAACAAAAGACGATTCAAACCAGCCTTTAAGCTCAAGTAATTTAAATCATGACTACCCTGAACCTCGCTCAAAAAAACGAATTTTGCGAGAAATATGAATGGCTGTGTTTTGAAGATCAGAAGCTAGGTTGTAAAGTTTGCAAAAAGGTACCGGCAAATTTTGATAAAAAACGGGCGTTCAAGCTTCTAAAGAGTGGCTTAATTGTGAGATAACGTACAGTGGTGATACACGCGAACAAAAATTATTGTCTTTGAGAAAAAAAAATTATCGACACAAAGAAAGTGAATTTCATTCTAAGGCCGTGAAAACTCTTGAAGACGCTGAAAATAAAATCATAGAAACTATTGTTTTGAAAAACATATCGATTAGTAAGGCCATAACATGTAAAATATTTCGTACGGTTTATAAAATTGTGTTGGCGAATCAATCATTCAATTCAATGGAATCAGAAATCGATTTACAAGTGCTAAACGGTATCGGTATCGATCGTATACTTCATTCAACTAACGCATGCTCCAATATTATCGATCATATTGCTCAAGAAATGCGAAAGAAACTTGGTTCGGAAATCATAAAATCAGGAAGTAAAATTTCCACACTAATTGCCGAGTCAACAACGATCAGCATTTTTGATTATTTTTGTGTGAACTTGTATACTTAACCATGAGATGAATTTCCCAGTGAACTTATTTTTGGATCTAGTCGAGTTAAAGGAGGGTGTTAAAGCAGCGAACATTTTCAGCTCCCTTATGAATTGTCTTCAGTTTTATGGAATGACCAAGCAGTATCTTAAAGATCATTTAATTTCTCTTTCCTGTGATGGTGCTGCTGTTATGCTTGGTAGATCGAATGGAGTTGCGAAACTCATGCGAGATGAATTTCCATCCATAATAGTATGGCACTGCGCTAATCATCGTTTGGAACTAGCAGTAAATGAAACGGTTAAGTGTATCGGGGAAATTAATAAATTCAAGGGGTTCATGGATAAGTTATATGCGTTACACCACGCGTTCCCGAAAAATTCCAGAGATTTAAAAACTTGTGCTCATCTGTTAGAGGAAGAACTTTTTAAAATAGGACGAATTTTGAGTACAAGATGGGTAGCTTCTAGTTTTCGTTCGGTTTCAGCTACATGGAACAGTTATGTTGCATTAGTTGAACATTTTAACAATGTCAGTTCTGATGATACCAGAGATAAAAATGAAAAAAGTACATTCAGCGGACTTTTGAAGAAAATCGCTAGCACGGCGTTTGTCCTAGATTTGGCGCTAATGCGCGATGCTCTTCAAGAGCTAAGTGAGCTGAGTTTAGATTTGCAAAATTGTGATATAAGCCCTATGAGTGCTAATCAGAAAATTGAAAATGTGGTTCAAATATTTGGACGAAGAATAACTGAACCTGGTACGTACTATGAAAAGGCTTTGAAAGCGGTGAATAAACTGTCATTTTTTGGAGTGGAGCTACACAACGAAAGCGGAAGAAATATATAGCAATCCATAGATCCAGAGACGTTTTATTCTCAATGGGCAGGTTCTATGAAAAATCGTTTACTAGAATCGAGTGATAAAGCTTGAGATGTTCTCATATCCGAAAAATGGCCAAATGAAGTTGAAAAAAACATTACGTTTGGCGAAAAAGAGATACGTACGTTGACAAACAAATTCCATTTGAATGAACGAAATATTATCCGGGAATTTTCCGATTATTCAGTAGACAAAAAAATTTAACTCCGCTCATAAATACTGTCCATACCATAGCAGTTTCAACGAGCGAATGCGAGAGGATGTTCGCAGATGAACTTGATAATGACTCCACAAACAGCTTCTCTTTTAGTGAAAACAGTTTCATCGCTATTGGTTATCGAGTTAAACGGTCCACCACTAAATATCTTTGATCCTTTGAAGTATGTGGATTCATGGTTACTTAAAAATCATCATTCTGCCACGGACCAAAACAGTAATGTTCGTAAGATTTATGATGAAAATTTGGTTAAAATTTGGAGACTGCTTTAAAATTTATGTACCTACCTTAGGCTAAGTATATTGACAAGAAAAGTTACTTTTTTATATTGTTCTATTTCCAAAGATATTGTGTTTTTAAACAATACAAAAATAATTTACTTCGATTTTTTCCTCAAAACACAGTGGCTAGGTGTGGGGGGTACAAAAAATTATGGACATACAACTTTCTAGAATTAGCGTGCCCCCAAAAAAGAAGTGCCAAAAAAGCCCTGTATATACAGGGTGTCCCAGTAGTGAAATCATTCAAAATATAAATGTTTTCACGTTACTAAAAGTAGATTTGTCGTTTATTCACAGACTTCATGTTTGCCAGCAACAAAATGGTGGTCACATTGAACATTTATTATAATTTTAAGTGTATGTATTTCAGTTAATATGGTTTTTAGTTTCTTATGTATTCATAGCTTGCTTTGACCGACTAATTTTACTCTTCTTCAGTGTTATCAACGAAAAAAATTGAACAA
The DNA here is from genome assembly GCA_036346205.1 of Vesta saturnalis. NCBI lineage: Eukaryota > Metazoa > Arthropoda > Insecta > Coleoptera > Lampyridae > Vesta > Vesta saturnalis. Next base: position 2,355,829 of record JARFJB010001084.1, on the reverse strand, counting down.
ATTTAAATATCTCCCAAAACTATTAGAGATAGGTATAGAACATACTTAATAGAAATGAAAGCCGATTAATAGACGAAGACAATGCATTAAAAAAAATATAGGGTGTCATTTAAAAAATGAAGATATAGCATTTTCAAATTTATGTTATTGAATTAATTTTTGTGATCACCGTGTATATTGAAATCAAATTTGGACAATAGATTAAAGTAAGCTCATGTATGAATAAATTCTATACCAAAGATTATTTTTATCTTTAAAATAACTGAGATATACTTTAATTATATATAATATATGTATATTAATTAATTTGAAATATCTAAAATGTAAGTATTTATGAATAAATTCTTATAAAAGATGTATAAATTATAGAAATCAAAAATAAAATATATATATATGTTCTATTTAAAAATCAAAAGTTGTATATTGTATTTTATATTAATATAGAAACAAACCATTTTAGATTATAGCTTATAAAATTGAAAATTTCGTATTTAAACTTATCTTCTAAGTTTAATAATATCGACCAATATGCACTATTGACATCATATATAGAATAATATATATATATATATATATATATATATATATATATATATATATGTCAAAAATCAACGTAGCATATATAACAAAACATATAATACGCGGGAATTTATTAAAATTACCACTGCAAACAAAATACACAAAAAGGAACAACCTATGTTCATAGACTAGGATAAGATGGCCTCGACGGCGGCGGCAATGTAATCGATGTAGAAATTCGAACTTCAAATATGACTTAACTCGTGAATACTTCTCCTTTCAAAACGTTTTGATTGATCTTACAATTGGTTGTATGTTACGCTATTACTTAAACTTACATAAAACTTGATTACTCTACTATATACAAGTACTGAATATCACTTAATTTAAATTTATCAAATGAACGAAACGTTTTTATATTTACGGCGAGTTTGTATTTTGTTTGCTTGAACTGTGCAACATACGTAAAATTTCCTCTTCAAGGGGAATTCGTTAAATTAATCCGTCACAGTAGGTCCATAGAACAAAGGTTAAGCACTCTGAAAAACACGTACACCCTTTCTATGTCCAAATCTTGCCATCCTAGACAAACGATACACAACAGAAATATACTGACTTCCATAAAAATTGCAACACCTATTTGAAGAAATAAACCAATCAGTGTGTAATTAACTGTCAATTTTGCAAATTGTTTATTCACAATTTCGTTCTGAACTTGGAAACAATGCCAAGAGTACGTCAACATCAACATTTTTCCCAATTGAATGATTTTGAACGTGGCCATATTATTGGCATGAGAGAGGCCAGACTTTCGTTAAGAAAAATTGCTCGTCGTGTAAACCGAAATGTTACAACGGTATTTAGATGTTGGTCCAAATGGTCCGAGCAAGGGGTGTAACAACGTCGCCCTGTATCTGGACGTCCCCTCAGGACTACAGATCGCGAAGAATGTCGCTTAAGACTTTTGGCCACAAGACACAGATTTTCAACAACTCGATCGATTGCAAATGGTTGGATGAGAGGTGTAGGACCCAGAATTTCAATGCCATCTGTTTATCGCCGGATGAGGTCTTATGGGCTGGGTTCATATCGTCCATTTTTGTCTTCCTCTTACACCACTTCATCATCTACGCAGGATAGAATGGAGCAACGAAAGAGCGAATTGGGCGCAAGAATGGCATCGAATTGTGTTTAGTGACGAGTCCCGATTTTGCTTGTGGGAGGGTCAGACGGATGCGTGGAGAACGTAAAAATCCAACATTTTTTGTGGAACGCAACAGCCTTCACACAAGGAGTGATGATATGGGGTGCAATATATTACGGATTACCCTTGATCTTCATTGATGTCAACTTAAACTCCGCAGGTTATATTGCCAATGTGCTAGAACTCGTTGCGCTTCCATATCTTCAGCTGGAATCATTTTCCAACAGGATAATGCCGCCCTCATACGTAGGCTACAACACGTTTTTGAAGAAGCTAACATTGGTCTCATGGCCTGCTCGATCGCCTGATTTGTCGCCCATTGAACATGTATGGGATGAGGTCGGTAGGCGACTGGGTAATTTACCACAACCTCCAGATAACTTACACGATCTCTGGCTACGGATTCAAGAAGCTTGTAAATGAGTGCATTATAAATCGTGTCGAAAAAAACATTTTTAGTTTTTGTTTTCAAATTTTAATCGTTTTTGTTCTAATGAAAGACATCGTTGAAGAAAATTTCAATAAAATCGTTCAATAAGTTCTAGGTGTTGCAATTTTTATGGAAATCAGTATAACTCGGGGATGTGGTGAACAAATATGTCATCCCTTTTATTGGAAACCCAGACCACTTATTCCACGTAATTCGAAGCTATGTAATAACTTATTGTACCCCATAGCTACCCTATCGCATATGTTGCAATCACCGCAAACAAACAAAAAACGTAAGCCCTGCTCTCTACGGCATCTCTAAGGGAACTAATTACTACGTTATTCAGAATTCGCCATCTTCCCGTATAACGCTTTCCATCTTACTTAAATCTTCAGTAGCCAACAACAAAAAAGGGTTACTTAAAATTTTAAATCGCGCGATTCAAACTCGAGAAACTAAATCGGAAAAATTACATCACCCATCGAAAATGTGTCCCAAAGTGCCTCGGTAGTAAGTGATAACTATAATGAACCTTAAACCAACGTATATAAAATCCAACTCTTTTTTTAAAACCAGAACCTTATCAAAAAGAAGACGGCTTACAATTTAAAACCACAACAGACGTATTTTATACCGTAATATTTTATACTCCATTTAATTTTATAGAACATATTACACATGATGCAATTTCAAATCCCGTTAGCAAAATTCACGTAATTTAAAATAACGAAAACAGTTATTTACACAAAAACTGCTCTAACACTAATCTAACCGTAAACGCCAGTATCACCTGTGAGCGAAACGTAACTTTACAAATAACACTTCCATTTGTAAATGTTCCCAAACTAAAAAAAAATGTGGTCAAATAAAAGCTCGCAAAAATATAAACTCTTTTAAAATCGAAATTCGAGAAAAAAATACAACACAAACTATCTACCGTATGATCCTTAAAATTTACACACAGTGTGACAATGGACTTAGGTATCCTAATAAAACGATCACGTTCAGACCTTACCTTGATTGTATAACTTCCACAAGAGCCACCTTGTTCATCTGTAGGTTCCTTTTGCTGGCCAGCTACGTGAACCCCAAATAGCGTAATCTCAAACAAGTACGCGGTCACAATGGGTAATTATCCACAACACACAAAAGAACAACAACGCGATATGCCTAAAATAGTGCGCTGATATACGCGACTGTAACTTAGTTTTATAAGTACGAAAACAACGTAAAATCAGTACGCGATAGCGGTTTTAGTCAGAGTTAATAGTACCACTATCAATATGTGTTCCACGCGTACCACTACATCCTAAAGGCGAACCACACATATGGGGGTATCTGCACATGAGTTAATATTGATTGTTGATAAATTGAGTGTATTTAACATTGAAAAGAAAGGAAACAATAGGTGGATATTAGTTAAGTTGATCGGTCTATTTCCACAGTATTTGTTTTTGGAGCGCGACGTTTCAGAAGTGGACTATATATATATATATATATATATATATATATATATATATATATATATATATATATATATATATATATATATATATCGTTTATCGTTATCAGTGGTGAGATTGCGTCCATAGAATGTGGATTAGGTGTTTATTGCTAGTGCTGATCCTTAATTCATTCGAATCCTTATACCTATGCTGATTATAGGTACAAAGGTTCATGCTTGTTACGTTCTCCCGTACACGGCAAACTCCCAAAGGACTTGTTTACGTTAATTGTACGCTATCTGTTTCAATTGATTGAGGATAACGCAGTAAAGGTTTGTTGCTATGCAGAAGAATTATCAATAGATGGTACCTTAACCCGCTTAAATCAACTGAGTTTTGCTGCTTTCGAAAGGGATTTACATATTTTAGATCAGCAAGTATCAAAACCCTCCCCATTTCAAGAATTATTGCACAACCAAATTTAAAAGCGTGTATTAAGCAGATTTAGTTATCAGTAACAGTATAACAGTAACAATCAAAATGTAAAAGTAATGCAGGTATTTCGTTTCTAAGCATTAATTCGTAATTATTTTTTTAAGTTAATCCCAGTTTACTAACATTAGTATTCAGTTTCTTTCTACTTGATAACTTGATTTGAAGTTACACATAATAAACTTTGTTATTTATTTTTTTTAGTTTTAAATTTATTACGTTTAAGGTTTACTTCTTTTCCATAAAATAAGTTGGTTTCCGAAATATTTTGAACATTTATTTACAGGTTGAAGCTACATCAATGTTGGAAAGCGAACGTATCTAACCACACATTTTTTAAATTAAAGCAAAACAAAATTTTAAGAACCCGGACCACTTAATCTCCGACTGACTCAAAGGCTCAAAATCTTCTAGTTGACATTGAAGTATAAATAATATTTGGGGCGGCAACTTTTTAGGTGCTTGTATTATTTAATGAAAGCTTTAACGTAATAGTTTGTGAGTGAATTCTGTAAGAGATAAGTTAGTCATTTTGATCTGGTTGATACAGTTGCGTTTCAAGATAAGATAAACGTATACAATACGCAATTATAGAACAAATATGTCGTTGGCCGAACAGCTGGCTTATTTGTACGCCAGTATTTTGCGAGTATTTGCAAAAATTTGAGGGTTTATAGGAATCAACTGACCGACTGTAGTCGCCGCTTTACCTGATTTCGACGAAGGTAAGCAAGTTTGTTTTATTTGTTTGGGTAGGTGGATGTGTACTTTTGCATTTAGGTACCACGACCTACTATTTCCACGTTTATTAAATTATGGGATTTGATAGGACAGAAACTTTATATTTGATCGCGTTCGGTTTATTTTGTTCTGACGTATTTTCATTTGAATGGAATAATTAATTACCGTATCGACCAGTTGTTTTTAGTTAGTTGAGTTAATAATTTTGAGTTGAAGTTTATCGAATTGTAGAGTGAGTTTTGAGTGTTATTATAGCCATTTGGTGCATTTTAGATGAAGTTTAGAACTGATTTAGACAGAATTTTGTTTAGTATTATGATGACAGTAGTTCCTGTTACCATTATTTTGACTAGTTCAGGACGTTATTAAGTTGTGACGAGTGCCCTCTAGGAGTGAAAAGTAGGTACCCTGCCCACACCATTGAGCTATGTCCATTGTCTGCAGATTACTTTTACAGGCTGAAGCTCTAGAGAGTGTTTGGCCCGTGATAAACCGCTGGTGAACAAGGATATAATTTTCTATTCCTTTAGCGAAGCTTTGAATGTGTCGGCTAGGCTAAGCTTACTTCATGTGTCCTTAACAGCGTAAGGCAGGATGCTGGGACTACTTACCTGCAATAATGCTTGCAGTGGTTTTTGTATATTAATGTACGCGATCTGAGAACACTTACGTGTGGACTATACCCTGTAGACTGGTCAGCAGCAGATCGGTTAAAGAATTTTAGTGACAATATCTCTAGTGACTATTATGGAGCTGGTCAAGAATAGTCGAATTTTAAATACCGTTATTGAAAATCATATATGAATTAGATCATTCTCGGAAAGAAATTGTTTAACTGAATTATTTATCAAATAAGTCCTGGGCCGACGTTCTTCGGCTCAGAAGTGTCGCTGAAAATTTTAAGTCTTTTATGAACATATTTGTCTATTACCTGATGTTTCGTATAAAATAATTGCTAAATCATTTAAACAAAAAGATCATTACCCATTGTTTAAAAAAGACCTCTTAGAATATAATAAAAAATTGAAACTATTATTCATGTTCAGAAAACACGCTGTCATAAATGTTGATTATCATAAACCGTATTTATCGCAAAACAAACGTACTGCAACAAAATAATTGATTAGGCGGATAACATACCAAAGGCAGTGTGAAGTATAATTAACAAAAATATTAGTAAAAAACAAAAAACTTGTGCAAGCATGATAATGAAATGTACCGAAGTAACTGTTTCAAATGAAACTGAGAATGCATTTAATCACTTAGTTTGTAAACGAACCTTCAAATAAAGTTCCACGTTCAATAACACCTACAATATAGATTGCAAAAATATAAACATTTCTAGATATCTATTACCGTGTACTGAGTCTGAAATGTTTAATATTATTAAGCGAATCATACGCCATATTCTGCTTATGCCATTTACTTCAATGCAAAATTTCCGAAAGACAGGCAACGTTACTTTCTATTTTCTCTAAAATCACAGAAAAATTAATTGATAATAGAATAATATCGTTACGGTTTCAATTAAAGTAGAAGATATGCACTATCCGTCATTTTGAATTTTATTAAGTGCTGATGACTTTCATGACTTTCTGGAATTCTGCATAATTGGATTCTCAGGTCGTTACCCAACCGACTTTTGGATTTTCCTCTAATAGCATGCCATTATTCAAATTTTGGATTTGAATACAAAATGTGAAAAAAGTTTGTAATGCTTTCGTAAATTAAGAAATTACATCTTCAAGGGTTTAAATAAAAATAAGAAAACGAAAACTTCAAATTTGAAATATTATTCAAATACTGGAGGCCCCATAGCAGTTCATAGGGCTCAGTCCAGACCCCGAAACTTTTCCTCAGCTCATGGTCCCATTGAAAGAGCTGCCTTGATTATTATAAACTTATAGGCTTAAAAACTAAAATTCCAAAACAAGTACCCCATACTATCTCATAGAACTCTCTGAGGCTCCGCAACTTACCCCAGAGTTTCTGCTCCATTTCAGGGCCCACGACAGTTGTACTGTATATAACACTTGTTTCTAATAGATGGAATACTGTGTTTTAATTAAAATTTTTTCTAACGAACTTATTATGCAAGTTAAGACGTGCTCATCCCTGCTCACGGCTGGAATTACGATGTTTTGAATTCAATTTACTTTGGTACATGTTAGTGTAATGTAGTGTGTGTGGTTCATCTTTGCAAAATAGTTACAATGGCATCTAAAAGGGGGTTATCTGAAGAAGAACTTTTTAAAATTCTTATTATTGATTCGGAAGATGAAAATAAAAGGGTTTTGACTACTGTGTAAATATTTAATGATGATTCTGAAGAAGTACAAGATGTTATAGAGGAAAATGAAGTTAATTTTGAAGACGACAATATTCTATCTAGCGAGGGAAACAATAATAGCTGTGAATTTGAGAAGAATTAAGCCGCAATATTGAAGTTTCTGGTCGCACATGGAATACTTGGCTCATAAAAACGGTAAAACAAGAGCGTCAGATTTTATTAGTATAGAAAAGGTTTGAAGAGAAAAGCAAAGATATCCAATCAATTCTCGACTCTTTCTCTATTTACATCCGACGAAATGTTGGAAATTATTGTAAAATTTACTAATCAAAGAGCAAAAGAAATATAAACATAATGAGACTGACTAAGACAATTTGTTCAAACCATGGCAAGGCGTAGATGTTAAAGAAATACGTGATTTCTGAGCAATATCAATTTTATCAGGAAGATTTAGAGAGCAAAAGAAAACCCAATTAATTTGTAGTCGATATCTTCAAGCTTGTATGAGCCGAAATTTTGCGTTTCCTTCGTTTTGACGATATGTTCACAACAACAAAGAGAAAAAGTCTAGACAGACTTGCTCCTACTCGCGATGTTGTTGATATTGCTAAAAAAAAACTGCAGAGATTCATATTGTCCATCAGCATATGCAATAACAGATGAGCAGCTGACAAGTTATAGAGGCTGTTGTCCATTTAAGGGATATATACCCAGCAAGCCCGTCAAATATGGGATAAAATTTTGAGCAATATGTGATGCGACAACATTTTACTGCTGTTATTTTGAAGTTTACCTTGGAAAACAGGTAGAAACACCTGAAAAGATCAAGAATCGCGCGTAGTAAAGACTATCAAATCATTGGTATAGAAGTGGTCGCAATATAACGACAGATAATTTATATACTGACTTAACTCTTGCGGAAGATCTTCTAAACGAAAAACTAAGAATTGGAACTATTCGCAAAAATAGAAAGGACTTACCAAAGAATCTTTCGGGTATAAAATCACGTGCAGTATATTCGTCTCATTTTCTCTTTACTACAGGCTTAACATTAGTGCCCTAAGTTACTAAACCAAAAAAGTTCGTGATTTTACTTTCCTCTACTCATCACGAACATGAATTTGCTGATCGAAACGAAAAATTTAAACTTGATATTCTGACATACAACAAAACAGAAAGTGGCGTCGATGTATTAGACAAACTTGTGCGTGAGTATTCGTGACAAAGAAATACAAACAGATGACCACTTAAAATATTTTATAGTTTGATTGACATAGCATGTTATAATGCGTTTGTTTTGTGGACAATAAAATATCCAGAATGGCACGACCACACATCCATAAAATACGAAGAAAACTTTCTCCAAGATAACACGTACATCATAAGAGAAGCCGTAGAAATAGCAAAACGACCAATGAACGGGAATACCAGAAACGACACTCAAGGATTACCAGAAGTTTGGAAATCAATTCTACGGAAAGTTCAACATCGAAAATACTGCAGAATATAATAAAAGAGAAAATACCAAAACAGGAAACAACGAAAGAGAAAGTGAAAGTTGCTAGTATAAAAAGGGAAACGAAAGAAGGGCTGTAAATAAATACAACTTATACACAAATTTAATTCAAATGTAGCTTTTCTGTATTCTCTCCTGATTGTTATCAATTTTTATCGCTTTTCTAATTCGAACTGGTAGTAATTGCTACAGTACGATATTATCATAAGCTTGTTTTTCTCATGTAGAGTCGCATGTAAAATACGCTTTGGTGGAAATAAGTGTGTTTATTTATTTATTTATTCAATAGGTCAATAAAATTAGATTAATTAGAAGCTTGAATTAGAATTGCGATCACAAACATTCGTCCGGCATATCTGCAGAATGCATTGGGTGCTTTTGTTGATAGACCTAGATATTGTCAAGAAGTGACTGGGCTACAATTTGAGCAGTTATTGTGATTTTCATCAATTAAGTAACTCCATTTTCTTGTTCAATTCTTTTGTTTTATTCACTTGAACTATTTATTTAATATTTAAATTTTATTCGTTATTTTAGAATAAACAAGCGTATGATATACCGTGCTGTATTTCTAAATAAATTACCTGCCAAATGACATCAAACTCAACCTAGTTGCAATTTAAAGAAAATTCAGGGTGGCTGCCTCTCACAAACACCAGTCGCACAAAACAAATGAAACTCATATAAAAATATGGGTATTTATGTATCACTTAACCCCAACAAAGGTCAAATCTAAATGTCAAACCGTTTCTACATAATCCCATTTGGTGCGATACTATTTGCACACCTTGCATATAGTTTATGTGGTCTATTATAAACTGTTGAGCAAGTAATTGAAATATTATTATGACCGCAAGTAAGCTTATATGGCCTATTAAATATGCGACAGTTTATATTTACGCTCCTGTCAAATTAAACGTTTAAGATTTGTTGCAGTAATGGAATATTCAGAAATAGAAAGGCGATTAATAAATTAAAAAGGAGATATTAACGATGTATAGAAGACGATAGAGGTCAATTCGAACATCTTTAGTAAAGTCAGTTATGGCTAGTTACTTTAGTTAATAATTAGTAAATAATATCCAATAAGTTTACGCGTAATATATAATATATTGGGATGGAATACACTGTAGCACAAAAAGTTATTATATATATATATATATATATATATATATATATATATATATATATATATATATATATAGTGATGTAATGTAACTTAGGAATCTGGTTCCTTATAAATAAAAAAACAACAAAGGATATGTTTCATATATATTTAATAGAATTGTGATTAATACATAGCCTCGCCCAACAACTCAGGGGATAGGGTTCAAGGATTTAGTTTTACGATATTAATTATTATTATACATTGCGCGCATGCGGGTATCTGTTTGTAAATATGTGCATTGTGTGTTCCATGGATGAACAACAAAATAAATTACTGATACTGTAAGTATAACTTGATTTTTTTAAACTGAAGTAATATTATTATATACTTAATGATTCGCGTTCGTATTCGCTGACTGGTATCTAATTTGTTCAAATTTTTTACATATTCTGATTGGTTGATCATATTTCTGAAATTTACAATTTATTAATTTTACAAATATCTTTGTTATGCAAAGATACGTCTTAAAAATATTATAAGCATTAAATTGTACCTAAAATTTCCTTTAAAATGATACCGCATTTGCCTTATTTCGCTTTTACACTACTTTGCTATGATAACTATACTATATATTCTAATCTCCACAGGAAAACTATAGTCATATTTGGATTCTCTGACCCGAAAAACATAAAGTTACATTAACTTTAACTTCAACACAGTCAACAACGTAAAATACTATTTCACAGTCGGAATCAAAATTTCCATAACCTATCTTCTCAACACATTTAGTTAATTTATACCAACAATGTTAATTTATGTGACTACACAACCTTTTAACACAACTGTAAGTTACATTTACACTAATTGTTCAGTATTATTCTTCATAATTTCATAAATTATATGAGTCTCTCTAGTATTGTCTTTATCGTTAACTTTAATCACAATTTATTTGATCGGCATGTTATCTAATACATACTACTTTCATTTATTTTAGAACTGAAGCAGAGTATACTACCAGAACAAGCTCTACCTTGTTCAAATGGATATGATGAACAACATTAAAGAAAATACACAATTTATCTCTTCCGAAGGTGATTGGAGACTATTAATGCGAAATTTCTCTTGTACAACCATGATTAAAATGCAATAATTGTAAGACTTGAATAATTTAACTCACAATGTGCTGTACAACTACATGTGTAGTCACATATGTTTATCTAATTTCATCACACTAACTCTAATTTTATAACTTTATTATGAACTATATTTCTTTATAACCATGATATTTAACACTCGAACATATCATCTCAACATATATACAGGGTGTGGCGGGAAGAACTTTGATTAAAAGTAATGGCGGATACGGTTATGTTAAAAATCTGAAATTACGAAGCTGTAGGTTTTGGATGACGCTGAGTTCAAATATAATATTGTCCAGAATGTGGCACTTCCGGTTATACCAGATGTAGACGTCGACTTTGTTATTTTAAATGGAACCTAATATTTTTTATTTTATTTTCGAATTCTACATGAAATTCTAGATAAAATTTGAGCACAATGTCCTATACCAAAAATGAAGTATTTTCGAGACATTTCGATTTTTTTAAAAATTTTGAAATAATCCTAGTCCACATTGAATAACAATATCTCCATTAATAACGAAGCTAATGACGTGACATTGTAATCAATATACAACAAGCGCTTGCCCGTTAACTACATATATCCATCTCATTGATATTTCATACAGGGTGTTTTAAACTTACCCGTCAACATGCACAATTTAAATCATTTATAAGTTGCTTACTTTAAATAGAACACACTGTATTTTATTACATTTTCCTCTGTATTCTTTTAAGCCAATTTGTTTGGTATCAGTATTCCCTATACTTAAATCCAACCATTTTTGAGATATTTCATTGTCTTAGTTAAAACATAACAAACTTAATTATTTCAACATTAGCATGATTTCTATTATTTAAGGTGATATTTTGTTATTTTTTCATAAGTTATTAATTCTGAAAAGTAACCAATAGCCTGAAAGGATTATTAATTGTCGATATCATTAAAAACGTTAACTAGGTATTTTGTATTAATTTAATTAGATAACTTACAAAGAAAAATAACTAAATGTAATATTAAATAAATAGAGTTTTATAATAAGTGTTCAAAATTAGCACCATCTACTTCTAAACATCTATGAATCCTTTTCATTAAGTTATGTCTTGTAATTCTGGAAATATGGTCGGGTTTTAGAGAATTAAAAGCAAGTAAGACTCGCTGCATCATATCTTCCTCCGTCGTAACATTTTCCGCTGTATTTTTTTAAGCCAATTCGTTTGATATCGGTATTCCCCATACCTAATTCCAACCACTTTTGAGATATTTCATTATCTTAGTTAAAACATGACAACTATTAATTATTTCAACATTAGTAAAGGGTAGGCCATGGCTGTCAAAGATTTGATAGTTAGAACGTTAATTGTTTATGTTGGTTTTTTTTTTCATAGTAAATAATGGCAAATGTAGGATTTACTAATGATGATGTTTTAAATCTTATTATTATTTACGGCGAGTGTAATAGAATTGTTGAACGGACTTGCCGGTTTTTGCAGAAAGATATCCAAATCGACCAAATGCAACTGGTGATATTGTAAGAAGATTGCTTAAAAATTGCCGTCAGTTTGCTCAATTTAAGACAAAAATTAATAAAAATATACCACTAGTGGACAGTGACATAAACGACATTAACGTTTTGGGTTATTTTACGGCCTCTCCAAATGCCTTCATTAGAGATTGTGGGAGAGATCTTACTTTGTCGACGAGAACAATTCATCGCATTAAAAAAAAACACAAATGGAAACCGTTTTCATATCATTTAGTGCAACACTTACAATTAGGTGATCTTCCTCGAAGGGTAGAATTCTGTGAATGGTTTTTAATGAAGTCCCAAGAGGATCAAAACTTCATAAAAAGGGTTATGTGGTGTGATGAAGCAAAGTTTAGCAAAAATGGATTATTTAATCGACATAATTCCCAATTTTGGTCTAATGAAAATCCACATGTTAGTAGAGAACGTTATTTCCAAGATAGTTGGAGTTTTAATGTTTTTTGTGCAATAAGAGACGATAAAATTTTAGCATTAAAATTGTATGATGAAAATTTAAATGGTACAAGATATTGCCACATTAGAGAAGAAGCCATACGACCGGCGTTACATACTTTAGGAAATGAAGATGCGGCTTCAGCTTGGTATCAGCCCGATAGTGCACCTCCTCATAACTTTGGGCCTGTTGCTCAGCATCTTTACGACATGTTTGATGATAGATGGATTGCCAATCAGGGTCCGTTTCGTTGACCAGCTCGCTCTTCTGATTTAGCTCCTCTAGATTTTGGTATTTGGGGTTACATTAAAAATCAGGTATTTTCCAAACCTGTGACGACAAAGGAAGATATGATGCAGAGAGTCTTACTTGCTTTTAATTTTCTAACATCCGACCATATTTCCAGAATTACAAGACATAACTTAATGAAAAGGATTTATAAATGTTTAGAAGTAGATGGTGCTAATTTTGAACACTTATTATAAAACTTCATTTGTTTAATATTACATTTAGCTATTTTTGTTTGTAAGTTATCTAATTAAATTAATACAAAATACCTAGTCAACGTTTTTAATGATATCCACAATTAATAATCCTTTCAGGCTATTGGTTACTTTTCAGAAGTAATAACTTATGAAAAAATAACAAAATATCACCTTAAATAATGGAAATCATGGCCTACCCTTCACTAATGTTGAAAATAATTTAGTGCTGTTATGTTTTAACTAAGATAATGAAATATCTCAAAAGTGGTTGGATTTAGGTATAGGGAATACTGATACCAAACGAATTGGCTTAAAAAATACAGCGGAAAATGTAATAAAATACAGGGTGTTCTATTTAAAGTAAGCAACTTATAAATTATTCAAATTTTGCATGTTGGCGGCTAAGTTTGAAACATCCCGCATGAAATATCAATAAGATAGAGATATGCAGTTAACGGGCAAGCGCTTGTTGTGTATTGGTTACAATTTCACGTTACTAGCTTCGTTATTAATGGAGATATCGTTATTCAATGTGGACTAGGATTTTATAAAAAATTTTAAAGAAATCGAAATATCTCGAAAATACTTCATTTTTAGTATGGGATATTGTGCACAAATTTTATCTAGCAGTTCATGTAGAATTCGAAAATAAAATAAAAAATATTAGGTTCCATTTAAAATAACAAAGTTGACGTCTACTTCCGGTATAACCGTAAGTGCCAGACGAATTAACATTTCATAAGAATGGATTTATTAATACACATAATTTTCATTATTATTCCTCAGAAAATCCACAATTATTAAGACAAATTGATAATTAACATAAGTGGTGTTTAAGTATCTGGGTTGCCATCGTTGGGGATTATGTCATCGGTCCATTCTTTTTCGATAGACACTTGAATGGTGAAAAGTACCTTAACTTTTTTCGTAACGATTTACCGGGCTTATTAGAAAATATTACGCAAGAATCTATATAAAATACGATTATTTAACCTTTCCGTATACGGTGTTAATATCTTTATATTTCATTTTTGGATTAATACTACTGAATAGAACAACAAAAACTTATATTTTTTATCGTAATGATAATTGCTCAAGCACTTGAACCAATTAACTTCTAATTCAGTTTTTTTTTAGAAATTCGTAAAGTAAAAGATACTATTTTATTATATAAGTGAGCAATGTTTTACGAAAAAATTTAGCTTGTGGGCATTTTGAATAAACAGGCTAATTTATATAAGTGAATTATATATAACTCACGTATAGTTTAAAGTTTTATCCAACCCTTTCCTATCATTCATTTCTAGCAAAACAATAAATATTAATGAAATTTATTCATTAGTTAATTTATTAAAGAATTTATAGCAAAACGGTAGACTTAGTGGATGTCAAAAAAGCTGATTTTAGGTTTATTCCAGGGAAGTTTCAAATATAATTGGAACGTTAAACCCAAGAAGACTAAAAAACTCTGATGTCAAGGGCAGCAATTTAACTTAATATTCTTGCTTCTAGTTATTTATTTGGGGTTTCGTAGATGGTCCTGATACTAGAAATTACCGTTGCTTGCCTTTACGGTGAATTGACCTATTTCAACATTATAAATATTGTATACAAAGGCAATTATGTTATACATATGTTAATACTCGATACGAAGCAGAACGCTTCATAGTTTTACAAAAAAACGTTGGTAAATCCGTTTGATTCGACTATAACATGTGTCTGACAGTGAAAATTTATGTACTGGCCATAGTATCAATATCAATAAATAAGTTTGTAAGGTAGTCTTTAAAGAAAAGTTAAGTGAAAGGAATTAAAAATTAAAAACAACGTTGAGTGTTCAAATAAAACTATAGGTCACAAGTGACCCGAAATAAAGTTTAGCTTACCGCTTTAAACCATAAATGACTTATACGTTACCATACAGTTTTAATATTTTAACAGTTGTTTAGATGGATTAATTATATTTTTAGAACAGTAACCGAAAAATGAGTATTCGTCTTGTTCTTAAAAATTTCGTAATACTATTATGAAAACTAAGGCTATCACGATTTTAATAAATTTTGAATAAGAGTTACAAAGTTGACTGATTGACTGATACACTCATCAACCCACAGTTGAAATTTATTAACTTAGATACATGAAATTTTCAGGTATGAGAGCCTACATAGTGGAGGTGTAAAACAAGAAACGATTTAAAAAGATGCTCTCCTTAAAAGGGTGGAACATGAAGTTGAAGATTGATATCACTTTCCTGGTTAATTACATTAGGAGATTAAAATTTGGATGATAAGTTCCTGATTGAACAAAAGTGGATACCACTGGGCGGTTTTTGATATTTTTTGTAGGGGGGTGAAATTAAGGGTTAAAGGGAAGTAAAGGTTAACAGTTTCACTGCTGACGGCCAAACAGAATACATAGCCGGTGGCGGATGATAAATATTAACGAATCGCGGTATGAAATTACTTTGGATAAGTTAATATTGGGGTTTTAATGATACTTGTCAAATATTAAGTGAAATGTCATAGAGACCCGCATGCGCGCCGTTAGCACCCAGCTACGAATTTTAGCTCCAGGTGCTAATGGACATATATGCGCGCCTTATCTTTTTTAGGAAAAATAATATAAAGGTAAATGTATTTTATTGTTGCATATACATAGAATATAAAGAATAGAAAAAATTAAAAAAGAAACATTTTAAAACTACAAAACGAACACATTCAATGTATCAAAAATAAAAAAATGAAACAAACAATACAACGAATAAAATATAGAAACACCCTGGGTTACAAAAATGTAAAAGAAAAAAAATATTTCAAGCTCATTTTGAGTTATAACAATATAAACTCTAGTCCACAAATGAATACAAATTCTAGTCAATAAAAAATAGAATATGCAAAGAAATAATTTATCTGTATGGTAGGAGGCAAAACAGGGGGATAAACAAAGGCCAGGTTTTTCGTTGCACATAAGGCACTCATAAATTGTATCTTTTCTCACTCTCTTTTGTGTACATACTCTGCATTTCTGTCGTTTCGTCTTACCCATATCGTTTTTTTCCATTATTATGGAAGATGTATGAAGTCCAACCGATTTTTTATTTTTGGTGTCTGTGGTTCCCATTTTAAGTAAAGCTCTAATTACTTGTAAACGGAAGTCGTATAAAATGAATTCAGTAACATCACTTGAAGTATATGGACCCATAATTTCTTATAGCACCTTAGCGTTTTCCGCTCGCAGGGGTAGTATGCCAGAATTTGATCTTTACGATTAATGCCGCTCATATTTTCATTATACCTCTCAACCGGTAATGGTTTGATCTTAATTTGCTTCCATTTAGTCTCACATTCGATCATATTATTCACAAATTCTGTTGACAAACAGAGAACATCACGTTTATCTCTCCATTTACCCACAACAGTGCCATTCTTTTTATGCTGAGCTACACTTTCGCCTTTCTGTAATTTAGTTGCTATAACCTTTGCGGGGTTACTTTGTTTTCTTGGTAGAAGTGTGCCAGAACAATATGTTTTATTTGCTAAAAGGGTTGCAGCAAGATCTACACTCATATAATAATTATCAATAAATATAGAGTGGCCCTTGATTCAAATAATCTTCCATCAAGGAAAGCATGACTTTTTTATTGTGACCTTTTCCTACTGTTGGATCACGTTTACCAGCATATACCAACAGTCCTAGAAGTAATCCGTAAGGCTCTGTAAGTTCATATAGCTTTATGCCAAATTTATTGCGTTTATTTTTTATATATACCCTAAAGTTTAAGCGATCTCGCCATAAAACTACTGATTCATCCAATGACAAGTTCTTTGATGGTTGATAAATTGTCTTCATTTTATCTCTAAAAAAAATTAAAACACGTGTAATTTTATACAATGTGTCTTTAATAACCTCTCCTTCATCGAAATTTGGTGCAAAATCTTAGAATTAATAAAAACCTATCCCTACTCATGTTTTCGGAGAAACATTTTAAATTAAACATCCTGTCAGTTTTCCAATAGTCTGCGATTCTATTTGTTTGCCATGTCCCCATGTGCAAAAACAATCCAATGAAAGTATGCATTTCATCAGTTGTTACGGGTTTCCATGCTGTTCGCGAATGTTGTGCAACTCCACTCAGAAACAACTTTTCAGCGTAAGTATTAATTTCTATCACTATCAAATTAAACAATCGGCCACAAGGATAAAATAATCAAAGGGTGTGTTACCTCCTGGACGATCAACTAACAGTATCATTTCCTTATTGAAACGAAAATTCTTCAATTCTACAAGATCGTCTTGCCATGATTGCATATCGATTTGACGATTTTCTTTATTTGGATCTATATTCTCATTTGCAAATTCTTCATTGGAATCATTCACCCCTCGTATTACGCCGGAATAATCATCAATTTCAACGTCAGTCTCTAAAATACACATCCTTTTTGGAACGAGGAGGAATTTATTATTATTTATTTATTCGTTTTCGATTAGAAAAAGACACCGCTAGAGAATTATTAGACCAAATTGTGGAAGTACTAGAAAATCCTACAGACAGGTAAGCTTACATTTATATCGCGAAGGTAGCTACCTACTTAAAAATGTTTATCAAAATGTTCTATGTACATTATTTCTGTTTGTAATTATAGAAATGCAGCTATAAGTCCTATTACGCAGTTACTGTTGACATTAAGGTACTTTGCTACCGGCAGCATGCTCGTTGTGGCCGGAAACTTTTGTGGTGTACACAAATCAAGTGCAAGCAGAATTGTAAAGAAAGTATCTGAAACAATTGCAAACTTGCGAAATCAATATGTCAACTTTCCTCAAGATCGCAATGAAATGGATGGAATTTGCACCAAGTTTTATGAACTTGCAAACTTTCCCCGAGTTATTGGAGATATTGATTGCACGCATATTAGAATTCAATCACCAGGTATGGTTAATTATCATAATGTACTGTTACTTAGCTCTTAATAACTTTGAATTTTTAGGTGGAGATGAGGCTGAAAATTTTCGAAATAGGAAAGGTTACTTTTCTGTTAATGTGCAGACGATCTGTGATGCTAATCTTTACATACGAGATATAGTAGCGAGGTGGCCAGGAAGTAGTCATGACCAAACAATATTTAATAATTCTGTAATAAAAGCAAAATTTGATCGAGGTGATCTACAGAATAAGGTGTTAATAGGTGACAGCGGTTATTGTGTATCAAGATGCTTAATTACACCTTTACCACACCCTATATTACCTCAGGAACACCTATTCCAAGAAGCGTTACTGCGCACAAGAAATACTGTGGAAAGGTCTTACGGTGTGTGGAAACGAAGGTTTCCTATACTGTCGTTAGGAATAAAATTAAGCCATATGCGTGTACAAGCCGTGATTGTAGCCTGTGCTGTGTTACACAATATTGCTGTTTTAAAGGGTGAAGATGAACCACCATTAGATCCTGTGGTTCGAGAAAACATTTTAAGAGGCATTGTAGAAGGAAATAATGTTAATGGCAATATCCCTGATGATTACGTAGACAGGCGACACTATGGAGCTCGTGCAGAGTTCATAGAGTATTTCTCAACACTACTGTAAAGTTCTTATTATATTTTACTTTATAGATTAATTTACAGTATGTTTTGTTTATTTAACTTATTCAATAGTATAAGGATTGATAATAAAAACCGAATTAATTAAACGAAAAACAATAAAACACATTAATTAAATTTGCTGCTGAAGTTTCTCAATTTCTAATTTTAACTTTTCAATTGCTAGTTCATTAATTTCCATTTGTTGCTTATTTAATTGCGTTTGCTGTAAATGAATTTCTTCCTCTCTTTTCTGTTTACCATCAAACTCCTGCTGAAGCAATTTCAATTTTAAATTCGTGAGTTCTGTTTTTGCATCC
The DNA here is from genome assembly GCA_036346205.1 of Vesta saturnalis. Classification (NCBI taxonomy): domain Eukaryota; kingdom Metazoa; phylum Arthropoda; class Insecta; order Coleoptera; family Lampyridae; genus Vesta; species Vesta saturnalis. The sequence continues at coordinate 2,336,601 of JARFJB010001084.1, read as the reverse complement.
ATCCATGGTTGCATTGTTTTACCAGCAGCTGAAAGTTGCACTGTCTCTTTCTTTTTCTGACGCAGTGCAGGATGCGTAGGTTTCCTCAACTGTGCTGGAGAATATGTGGCCCAACTAGTACCTGACAAAAACTTGTCACAAAAGAATAAGACGACCTGTAATTATTACCTATTTCAATATTAGCTTTACCTCTTCATGCTCCAGTTTCCTCTTATTATTCATTTTTGGTGTCAAGTTTTCATTATATTTTCGACAAATGTCATGTGCACCACCTTCGGTGCTTTCTTCTTCATTGGTAATTAGTTTGGAAACCTCTGTATCATCTACATCATCTTCCATAATAAATGTTGTATCTAAAATAGTTACGATGTTTTCCTGGTTGTCATTGATTGGTTGCGTGGTTGACGCAGCAGATGCAGTGTCTGTATAAAAAAAATTAACATTAATAAAAAATGATTATCTATAGAGGTATTAAAATTAATTTACCTATACAATCACTATCGAAGTTTGAAACTAATCCTTCGCAACTTAATTTTATTAACAATTTTACTTTTTCAAGCAGGGGATCTATAAGATCTTCGCATGGCCCTCCGCCAGTACCTATTAGAGTCGCTCTCCTTTTAGCAGCTGCTTTCCGGGTATCTTTTTTTAATGTTTCATATTTACTTCGTAGCTGCTCCCATGTACGGTTTTGCGTGCCTACTGAATTAAACTTAATACACACCGATTTCCATGCATCTTTCTGTAAATTAGAAAATCATTCACACCATTATATAAGTAAAATGAACAATTATACCTTTTCTTTCCAGGTCAATGCATCTGTCTTTTTATTTTCAATTATATGGGCATATTTTTCAATAATTTCCACCAACATTCTTCTTTTGTATAATTTGCAGTTCGTTTATTTTTGTCCATATTCAGTATGTGCGTAACAGAAATAAGTAAAATTTGTGGGGTTATGCTCGCAGCGTTCGCGGGTGTATTTGTTTACGTTGCGCACGCAACTTGTCTGTCGGATATTTCTGTATTGGTCACTTGATCACCCGTTAAATTATATTGCCGATAATGTGGCGGATAAACATATTTGTACGTCGTAATACGCTCAAAATATACTTGTACGCCAGATAACGCTATCGGCTGGTTTATCGATATATTGTACAACCGGGCCTAAGCCGCGCATGTGCGCAGTTAGCAGTGAACCTGTTAATGGAACGTATCTACCGCTCTTAGCCATACGAGCTCCAAATTTCTTTTAGAAATGTGGAGCCCACATTTTTTATAATTTCAGTATTTGTAGGGATAAAATACAGGGTTGGCTTGGTTAGTAGTGTCATTCAATATTATCTGATCTACTGAGAGTAGAGTCTTCATATTCGACAAATAGACGCACGGGTGCTTATGTAATCCAATACATTTCCATTTTTAAAAACTGTTTTAAAACCAGGACTGTACTTAAATGTTTTATAAAAATTTAAATGTATTTTTGGAATATACCAAGAAATTGTTACGAAATATGAATTTGCAAGTACTCGTGTAGAAACGTAACAAGAATATTTTAAATATAAACATACAAAGCCGACTTTAGACGTTATGGGCGAGAAGAAAATATTTCACATTTAAATTAAAAGGGCGATTTATTGACCCTGTAAATTAGGTAAATGTTTATGTTTGAGTTGTAATACTATTTAATGCAATTTTAAATAAACTCTGCGTTAACAATACCAGACCAAGAAGTTAACGAATCCGCGGGTAACATTAATTGTAAATGTAGCGTTGAAATTAGTGCAAATACTTTTGAATTTGTAACCTTAAATAACAAAAATAGTAATCTGTAGCAGATAGTCTTACGTGTTATACCTACACAGACGTTACAATAATATATAATGTTCGTGAATAAGAGATTTTTTATTAAAATTAAGCCATTTATGTACTGTATTAATTGTTAAAGCTAATTGATGAAAATAAATCATATATTATTTTAACCGAAAAGAACAAAAATATTGGGTACATACAATATTAGTAATTCACGCAAAATTTAATTTTTAGTACGCTGAATTTTAACATTAAAATTGAAATCTTGACAACTACAATATAAAATGTAGACGCGTGTGAAGTTATCACCTCGACAAAGAGTTCCAATAGTTCTGATTATCATTTAAAGAGTTTAGAAGTTCTTTATAAAAAATAAAAGGAGTTCCGTTCATTAACGGTTCCAAACTTTAATTTGAAAAATGGGGTACTAACTTCATATCGAGAATCGAGATCAAGTAGTTCTGACTAGCTGAATTACTATTTTGGCAAAGTTCTAGAGTTCCTGAATTAAAAGAAAAATAAAAAATTGTTTATAATTCAATTTTGACATGCAATTCTTCCAATCAACTTTTGATGTTCTTTTATTCATACCTAAGAGTTCTTGCTATTTAAAAAAAAAATTATTAAAAATGAAGAAGTTTACAGCCCTTTTACCTAAAACAAGAAAATGTTAACAGAAAATATTTCAAAGAGCTCTAATAGTTCTCGCAGCAGATTTTGATAGTGTTCGAAAAGTTCTGAAAGGAATTCTAATGATCGAAAGCGATCAGGTTAATATTTATAGAATTATTTGACTTTAAAAAATTGCATAGCTTAAACTTTCTAAGTATCGACGATACTTAGCTTAACTCAGCGATAAATATTTTGAAGAGTTCCAATAGTTCCAAAATAGTTCTCGTGTAGTTCTCGACATGCACAATGCCTTTCCATAGTTTTTTTTAATGAATTTATCCGACAAATGAGCTATTTTTTACTAATTGTTAAAAAAAATTATCTAATTAATTTTTGTCATCGGAACCTTTGGAACGGCATTGTGTATGCTCAGAACTATATGAGATTGTTTTAGAATAATCAGAACTCTTGAAAATTGACCAGCGTCTCGATGAACAATAAATTGAAGGGTTCCAATAGTTCCCACAGTAGATTTGAATAGTACTCAAAGTTATAAAAGAAATTCTAATGACAGAGCAATCCGATCAATAATTAATGTGTTACACAAAAAATTTGGATTTATGACCAAAGTTAAACTTAGAATTATTAAAAATTATTTTTTTCATAGAAGTTTTGAGCTGTTTTAGTGTAAATAATTTTTCGATTATGAAATATATGTTTTATCAAAATATCTCATGTGGAACTTCATACGACCTTCCATCTAAAAAATGGAAATTAAAAGAAATGTAATAATATTAATAACGTTTCTTGGGATAATTATGCAATCTATTTTATAATAAGTTCGTTACGAAAATAGGCAACGTTGTAACAATAAAAACAATCTATGTTAAACAGGCGTTTAAAACTTCATTCCAAACAGAGGTTAATAGACAGCTAGATGCTAACTTAAAATATTAAAAGAAATGAAATAATTTTAATTATAATTTTTACCTTCCAACCTACATATACATATGTAGGTATAGAAAGTTTGCAATAAACTTTTGTTCACTATCGCTAAATCGACTTATTAGCTCATTTTACAACTTTTGGTCAAGTTTCACCAAGGGCCATGTTGTCAGGATGCCTGTGTGTGTTTTTGTGAATTTATGTTAGTCCCTATCCACGATAACTCCAGAACGAAAATACGTACGTACTTAAACTTGTTTTAATTTGGCTTGAAGCTGATTACATTTTGGGAGAAATCCAGCGGCGGTTGGAGGGGGGCAGTTTTTGGTGTTTTCATATATTTCTGAAACAGCTGCATATTTCAAAGATTTAAACATTCCTAAATATAGACCTTAAACATATCCATTAATTATGTTCTGTGCATTTTTTCATACGACGCGTAATTTAGCAGCAAAAAAATTCCTAATGTAGAATTTAAGTGTTAGTTCAACATTTGTCAGTATCTGTATAACGATTAATTTTATAAGAAAAAGTGTAGGCATATTTTTTAAAGAAAATTTAATTTTACATCACTTTTCTTTATAAAGCTTCTTAATATAACGTAAGGTAAGTCTAAACAGTAATTTAATATGAACGAAAATGGTTAAACTGCACTAGTGATATAGAAGTGGGCGGCTTTGGAATTTTTTTTAAGTTAACATGTATTTATGTATATTAATCTCTATCTGACATGAAGTTTTAAACGTCGTTCTGATGTAGATTACTGTTTTTGTTTTTACAATGTTGCCTGTTTCTGTTATGAACCTATAAAAAGATTTTAATTAATAGTATATTATACATAGAGGGAGAGAATACATGATTTTTCCTAAGATGCAGTTTGCAGAACTACGGTGAAGCCTGAGGGCTACAAAACATCGAAGGAAAAATAGCATTCTCTCTTGAGATGTATATACTATTTTTGCAAAAGCGGAAACAAAAACACGGAAATTTTAGATTTAGTAATAGTTTCGACAAATCCGTATGTTTTTTGGAATTCGTACCTTGACAACCATACCTAGTATCAGAAAATTGTAAAAAAAAAATTGTGAATAATTGCAACAATTGTGGACCAGCATAATTTACTGTAAACGCAAATAAGTTAGTTCTTTAGCTTTTGTGTTTTTATTTGTACTCAGTATTTGAAACTGACAAAACATATATAATAAACTTCTTAGGGAGATAATGTGAAGTATTTATTCCCTAGGGATGTCCATTAACCTGTGTCTGACATGAAGTTTTAAACGTCTGTTTGACATAGATTTTTGTTTTTAATCTTCGTAATGAACTTATTGTAAAAGAGGTTGCACATTATCCTAATAAAAATGTCTTTAACTTTGGTGCTAAATTCATTTTTTTGTGTAACACATTAATTATTGATCGGATTGCTTTCAGCCATTAGAATTTCTTTTATAAATTTCTGAGTACTAACCAAATCTACTGCGGGAACTATTGGAACCCTTTAAAATACTGTTCATCGATATTTTGAAGATTTACGAGGATGTAGATGAGCCGCTGGCCGATTTTCCAGGGTTATGATTGTTCTAAAAGGATTCTTGTATAGTTCTGAGCCTACACAATGCCTTTCCAAAGAGTTCCAATGACAAAATTCATTTTTAAAAAAATTATTTAATTACTTTTAACATCGAAACTCTTTGAAAAGGCATTGTACATGTCGAGAACCACACGAGAACTATTTTGGAACTATTGGAACTCTTCAAAATATTTATCGTCGATACTTAGAAGACTTTAGCTATGCAATTTTTTAAAGTCGAGTAATTCTATAAATATTAACCGGATTGCCCTCGATCATTATAATTCCTTTCAGAACTTTTCGAATACTATCCAAATCTGCTACGAGAACTATTAGAACTCTTCAAAATATTTTTTGTTTACATTTTTTTTAAGTAAAAGGGCTGTAAACTTCTTCATTTTTGATTATAATTTTTTTTAAATTAGCGAGAACTCTTAGGTATGAATAAAAGAACATCAACAGTTGATTGGAACCATTACATGTCAGAATTGAATTTCCAAAAACTTTAAATTTTTTTTCAATTTTCAAACAAAATTTCAGGAGCTCTAGAACCTTGCCAAATATAGTAATTTAGCTAGTCAGAACTACTTGATCTCGATTTTCGATATGAAGTTAGCACCCCATTTTTCAAATTAAAGTTTGGAACCGTTAATGACCGAACTCTTTTTAGTTTTTGAAAGTATTTCTAAACTCTTTAAAAGGAAGCTAGAACTATAATCACACGTGCAAAATGTAGCATATACGTGGAACTTATTTTACATGTAAGTGAAGATACAAAGTAAGAATTAGTTTAATATTTAATATTGTTTGTTTTTCTGTCCTTCAAACTGAAAAAAAATAAACCTAAAAATCTGATACTAGTTTCCTATTTTGTATATTAGTTTTGTGAATAATTAAATATTCCCCCAATCCTATACACTCGAAATTATTTAAGCATTAGACAAATTTATTTAATCGTTTTATGCAAGTAGACACATCTTGATATTGATTGTTACCTAAATTTTATTGCATGTCGCAATTACAAGAGAATAGTTAAAACTAAGAATTAACAATTTACATTTCAATAGTTTAATTTGTGGACATTTCTTTTTTAAAAAAACCTTATATGTATTTTTTGTTTACTACATCCTGTGGTCGTTTCTGAACATAATAATTTTCAAATAAATCGATGTTTCGAATTCGGACGCATTTGGTATATATGAAGTAGCCGTTAGAGCTCGAACATAGCTGCCACTACTTGGGTTTGAGTTTATCTTTATTTGCTAATTTTACATTTTGCAAAGTCACTCTATATTATACTCATTTGATAGACATGTTTTTTTTCTTTCTGAACTAGTTTTTGAGAAAAGGGCGAAAAAATGATGGAACGGTGATGATAAGTGTATTTTAATAGCCATTAATCTAGACATTTATTATTTCTTTTAATTGCCGAAGCAATTGATTGCGCATTGGAACTGTCAATATAGCGCGCGCAATCGAAGTAAAAGGTTTCTTACTTACATTGGTTAAAATCCATTTGTGGGTGAAATACGCTTTTGAAGTAATCAAAATGGCTCATTTATCCGACAGGCAACCTACTGAGATTTTAATGACGCTGGGATATGGAGCAAGAAGGTGGTCGCAGGCAGAGGTTTGCAATTTGTTTAATAATTTGTACCGTGAATCTCACATTACGCAATCAATTGTAAGTAAAATTTGGCACAAATTTCAAGATACGGGCAATGTCAAAGATTTACCAAAAGCGGGCAGAGCTTCAGCTTTAAATAATGAAGAAAGTGAAAATCTTATGTTGGCCGTCGTGGCAAATCCATGTGTTTCCGTTAGGCGTGTGTAGTTCAGGAGTTATTTGCGGACACCTTGAATTACAGATTGGAATTTTGTGAAGAAATAACGCACCAACTTGAAGACAATTCAAGTTTTCACAAAAATATTGTTTACTGACGAGGTAACGTTTCTGATTGGTGGGAAACTAGTGCAAACAGGTAATTGAGTTGAATACTCGGTAATATGTACACTAAAAGGCCTAGTTTCATAGAAACAACTTACATTAACAAATAATTTCTGAATAATACTAAGATTGTACAAGCTTATGTTAAATAGCGAACATGAACAAAAGTCAAATAAGCTGCTGAAAATGTCCTCCATGAGACAGTAAAAACCCCCGTATACGACGTACTAAATTGTCTCTTACAGGTTGGAAAATTTCGGGACTGGCGCGAATCATATTAAAATCATTAACAATACGCAATAGAAGGTCTTCTTTAGTTTCAATAGGCGTAGTTCTTTAAGGTGACCCTAAAAATAAAAAATGCATTGGACTGAGATCCGGCGAACCAGGTGGCCATGGGTGGGGTCTACATCTACCTATCCAAGGAGCAGAATATTGTTGATCCAAATAGTTTCTAAAACGTACTGCAAAGTAAGGTGGGACACCGTCATGCATGAACCACATTAAAGCTCTCGTTCTTAATGGCACTGCTTCTATCAATTCTGGCAATTTATCTCTAAGATAATTGTAATACACATCACCAGTAAATCGATGGAGAAAGAAATGTGATCCAACTAAGGTATCTCCAATAATTCCTGCCCAAACAATGCACGATAATGTATGCTGGTGATGTCCTGCGATGATACAATGGAGATTTTCATCCGCCCAGATATGGGTATTGTCCAGATTTGTAATGCCATCTTTCGAAAAATTCGCTTCATCTGTAAATAGGATTATTTCCGAAAAATGTGGGAATTTTCTTGAAACCAGTTACAAAGTGAACCAGAGCTGGAAAATATCGAGGCAACAAAGCTTGCAATCTTTGTACGTGATAAGGATAAAGTTCATAGTCCTTTAAGATAATCCATACTGTTTTGTTACTCACATTCAACTCGTTTCCGATTTTTTTCGTACTCGTGCCTTGAGATTCTCCCACCTTGCTTAAAATTTCCTCCTCAAGTTGTGGGGTTCTGTCAGTGGACGGCCGCTTATTTTCATTTTTGCGAAGCTATCTATTTCCTGTAACCTGAGATGTAATCTTGCAAAGGTTTTCGGACATGGTATTCGTCTATTAGCAAAGCGTTCTGCATATAAACGTCTTACCTCTCGCGCGTTTCCAATTGCTAAACCGTACATAAAATTAATTTGAGCCATTCCTTGATTCTTAATCTCAGCCATTCTGAAAAGTATGTATGAGTACAAATACATTGGAAAACAATTCAAAAGGATATTTGTAAACTGTCAAACGCGAGACAAAACATGCCACGAAAAACCAATGCTGTTGCCCTGCAACGAAACAAAGCCTACTCATAGTATTTGAAACAACAAAATGATAAAAGTACGAAAAATAACTTTCTAACAAATTGATAAATCATACAGGAACTACGATAAAATTGTATTTTCAACACATTTCTTTACGACACTTAGAAATTTTATACCACGTTTTCATTTTAAAATTAAACGAGGATTCACCTCTTTTATTTTGTCATAGAGGTTAGGAAACACCCTGTATAGAGTATTCCATACTTTTCGGATACCTTGTATATTCTACTGTGTTACGGTAACGTGCAATATATTTTACTTTGTACGTATTCTGACAATAAAGAATTAAGGAGTGAAGATCTGGCGATGTCTATTTTATAGGTCCATTATCCCGTATTCATTTTTAAGGAAAATACTTTTCAAAAAAAGAACGTATTATTTGGAGGTTATAAGCCGGTGCTCCGTTCTGATGAAAGCATATTAATCCAAATGAGCAAAGGGAATATTATCCGAAGTACGAATATACTATCCTGCTCAGCTAGCGATATGCTGAAGAACCCTAGAAACTAATTGTTGGCTCAAAATAAAATAGGGGACGCTGAAGCGAAACCTACTGTTCTGTTCACATTCAATGATGGGGGTTCTTGATGTCAATGCTTTGTGTTATGTTTATTGACATTACCAGCAATTGAAAGATACGGCTTCATCTTTTTATATTACCGATCTTGTAAAATTTCTATTGTCTCCAGTTTGCAGTAAGTACCAATTATAAAAGTTTCAACGACGTTCGGCGTCTCCAGGATGTAAATACTAGACAATATGCACTTTATAAAGTACGAATTTGTGTTTTTAATACTGCGGCCTTTGCTTTTAATTACCACAACTTACAACGTTACTCAAGATATCGGGAGCAAGTTGTAGGGGAACAGGATGCCGGCTGCTCGAAAGCTGACGAGAGCACTTGGTTGTGGGGAAGGCTTACCTTCGGCTTATATAATTAATAAAAAAAGGAAGAAAGAAAACGCAGTATTCTAAGTATATACATTTTAATTGAACGCCATAATTTTATTTTCCCAAAGCCCGAAAAACTTGAAATTGGGGGTTTTAATAAGGTGTGTACCAAAGCAACGAACTTTCATAAATATCTAAACAAAGGATCAAATTTATATCGTCCAGTAAATGAATTGTAGCACCAATAGAGAACAAGTGAGAAAATCTATTAACATAAATTAAAATTTATATTTAGCTATGAAAACCGCAATAGCAAAAAAAAAGGGGTACACAGAACCACCAATGTAATAAAGAAAAAATATAGAAATATATGTAAAAAAAAATAATTATACCTTACGGAGATCTCTAATTAATATAAATATACAGGGTCCGCCTTTGGGAGCTGATCCTATGAGAAATCTGCTAAACCAAACTTACTATAATTTTGAAAATTTGGTGACAGGGTAATGATGTTAGGGTTAACTCATCTAAAATGTTTTCACGTTCTTACCACTTCCGGTTATACCGGAAGTCGGTACTTAGTCGCTTATTTTAAATGGAACACCCCGTATATTAATACATTTTTGGATTCTATGTAGAATTTTAAGGTAAGTTTGTTAAATAAACTAGATACGAGATTTCTGTCGTTTAAAAAAAAAAACATTTTTCTAAAAAAATTGATAGATGTGGTCTTAGTAATAACTGGTTAATTGTTCTGTTCCTGTCAAACAATTTGAATAAAGCTTTAAGGTGTTGTTGGCAAAGGTTTATTGCAACAGTCTGCAAAAAATGACATTTGTATTCAAAAAATGCAAGTTACTCAAAAAAATCAAATGGAAAGCCCTTTTTTATTACTCAGATCGATTTATCGTCAAAAATTAAGGTAAGTTTGTTTAAAACTTTATTTGCCTAAACGTAACAGTTTCATACTTATTATCAAAAAAGTCCCAATTTTAAAATTTGTAATAAAAATGAGCTACATACTTAAATCTAGTATTCCTTTTTCGTGGTCACCATGGAAACCACATAATTGAGAATTGAAATAAAGAAAAATATTTGAATAAGTTACTGCAAAAAATTATAAAAATTGATAATTTTGTGATTCAAAAGTCATTTTTGCCAAATAGAAATTTTCCTCCCCCTCACAACACCAACGCTGTTTCCATGAAACTATATGAAATTTTTGAAGATCGTAGGTTTGCCACTAATGGTCCCTTTCCATGGCCACCTAGGTCACCTGATCTTACGCCAATGGATTTTTATCTTTGGGGTCGAATTAGAAATATTGTTTATGCTACACCACTAACGACTAAAGAAGATTGCATTGCAAGAGTGAAAAATGCCTTCAATTCTCCTTCTCCACAAGAAAAGGGCTACAAATGAATAAGGCGGGTTCAACAATGTCTTGCGTCCAACGGGCAACATTTTGAACATTTATTGTAAATTAATTTACATTTGATCACGAGCAAGAAATACTAAATAAGCGACTTTATCGTGTAAGAATGCGCTGATAAGTATGTAGTTACTACCTCCGCAGTAAAAAGTAGTTTTTTTCGATTTACTCACAAAGTATTAAATTTTTACACTTATGTTGTATATTGAATTTGAAAAAAATGACTTAGAAAATTTCTATTTGGCAAAAATGACTTTTGAATCACAAAATTATCAATTTTTATAATTTTTTGCAGTAACTTATTTAAATATTTTTCTTTATTTCAATTCTCAATTATTTGGTTTCCGTGGTGACCACGAACAAAAAATACTAGATTTAAGTATGTAGCTCATTTTTATCACAAATTTTAAAATTGGGACTTTTTTGATAATAAGTATGAAACTGTTACGTTTAGTCAAATAAAGTTTTAAACAAACTTACCTTAATTTTTGTCGTTAAATCGATCTGAGTAATAAAAATAGGGTTTCCATTTGATTTTTTGAGTACTTGCATTTTTTGATAGTCAAGTTTAGACATTCATAATTTTATTTTTATGAAAAATACGAATGTCATTTTTTGCAGACTGTTGCAATAAACCTTTGCGTACTACACCTCAAAGTTTTATTCAAATTGTTTGGCAGGAACAGAACAATTAACGAGTTATTACTAAGACCGCATCTGTCAATTTTTTAGAAAATGGTTTTTTAAAACGACTGAAATTTCGTATCTAGTTTATTTAACAAACTTACCTTAAAATTCGACGTAGAATCCAAAAATGTATTAATATACGGGGTGTTCCATTTAAAATAAGCGACTAAGCACCGACTTCCGGTATAACCGGAAGTGGTACGAACGTGAAAATATTTTAGATGGGTTAGCCCTAACATCATTACCCTGTCACCAAATTTTCAAAATTATAGTAAGTTTGGTTTAGCAGATCCTCATAGGATCAGCTCCCAAAGGCGGACCCTGTATACAAATAAAAAAATAATCGTGAATTTCAATTCATTTATCGAATGACTGGTAGAGACAAAAAAAAATAACATTAATAGCGGTACTAGAGACACAATATTTTTTACTTTAGAAAAATATAACTTAATCTAAAGAAAAACATGCCTAAGTGGTCACAAGAGCTATCTGAAAATAACAAATTTAACACAAAGTGGGACAATAATGAGGTTAAAATCTTTATAGATGTTCAATACATAACTGTTGGACAGGTACAGAATGAATATTAAACACGATAACTAAGGTTTGGCCTGTAGTTAGTTCTTGGTAGTAATTAATGGTTTCAACTTTGTCGGATCCAGGAAATCAGTTACCTGGCTATCTTGGCGGTATTGTAGTACTTGTGATGACACATAAATAAAATTGTTTGGAGTGAGTAAGTTTGGAATACCCTCAGAGTGGTTCCTGTTATTGCCGAGTTGCAGGTATAATTGAGAGCCTTCTGATTTAACAAAATAATATATGTGCTCTTAGGTTTAAATTGGCGAAGGCCTTCTAATGTCCACTGGAATCAGACCATACGTGGCCGATCACAAGTAGGGGGAAGATGGTCCTAAGTTCCCGTGAATAGAGGCAAACAAAACAGGTCTAAAGAGGTAAATTTACTACATAAGTAGGGAGCTTGATTCTAATGTTTAACTCACCGTAGGTGGTAGGTGACCTGAACGTGTAGGTGTCTTTAAAATCCGGAATTATTTTTCGTTATATAATAGAATATTATTAAAACAAATAGCCAAAAAAGGTAATATTCTAATTAACAAAGAATGATGTGCTCATCCTGTAATAATAACTGATTAAGATGTGCACATAACAACCTCTGGACAGAAAGGAAGTCTTGTTTAGGGGAAAATGCCTGTATCGTTTAGTGATAATAGATAAGGAAAGTGTGGAAAGAAATTGAAAGGAATATTTTGAAAATATCAGGAAATTGCAAAGCCATCTCTGAGTAGAAAAAGAAGATATGAAAGTAAACATTTAATTGTGCCAACATAAAATTATTTTTTATAAACAATATAGTTTTCTAGAAATTAAATAAATTTACAGGCTGTCCCAAATTCGAGGGCAAGCATGGGGATCTCGCTTATTATAAGAAATAGGATATAGGTTTAAATTCGGAACTTTTGCTAAATTCGATGCAGAGTAATAATCTGAAAAGAAATTTGAGCTAACTCGAATGGATTTGGTTTTATGCTCAAAAAACTAAAAATTTCGATTTTCGTTTTTCGCGTTTGGCCACCTTATTATTAGGAATTTTCAAAATTCGATTAAACATTATTAAGGCACCTTTTTACACACAATACTAATACGGTATTAAAAATATTATGTGACGTTTTGTTTATTCTGAACCATCATCAGGTTTATTTTTTCTTATGGGGGTTAAGATATATTTTTATGTCGTTGGATGGAGAATGTTATGCTGATTTTAGCAATATATAACACTTTATGGTTGGATCGACTTCGAACTAAAATAATGAGAAAAATACGAAGAACAAGATTCCGCCTTCTTGGATCTAGCAAGGAATAATCACAGTAGTTCTACTTATTTAATTTGTTAAACTCGTTAGAACATCCAAAAAAATATAAAAACATTTAGAGAATTTAAAAAAAAAAACATTAACAAACAAATCAAACAAGTATGTCTATGTAACACGGTCATAATAGCGACAACGCAAATTTATCGATAGGTAACAACAAAATAATTACACAGACAAACAACCAAAAATTATTATAATAAATGTTCGAACAAGTTTTCTCCTTCTTGAATACAGTAACGAATTCTTCTTCTACAATTGTTTACGCTTCTTTGAATGGTTCGCCTGGGAACTTGACGAACTTCATTATCAAACCCTATTCTGGAGTTCTTCTATATTTTGCGGTGGCGTCTTATAAATCATATTTTTTAAATAGCCCCAGAGGAAGTAATCTAAAGGGGTTAAATCTGGACTTCTTGCTGGCCACGTAAGTGGTCCCCTATTTCCCATCCATTTATCAGGAAATTCGCCGTTAAGATATTCACTTATTATCGCAGCATTATGAGGAGGAGCTCCGTCTATTTGCCACCAGAGAGTCCAAATTTCGTTTAGCGGAACATCATCCAAAAGGTCTGATATTTCGTGTGTTAGAAATGCGAGGTAGCGTCGAGACGTTAGGATACCTTCGTAAATAATTGGCCCAAGGAGCCTATCCTTCCAGATTTCAACCCACACATTAAAGGGCCGGTGGCTTTGTCCTCGCATTTGCCTGTTAATTCGTGGATTTTCAACGGACCAGTAGTGCTCGTTATTACGATTAAACATTCCATTAGTGGAAAAATTGTACTCATCCGTCCAAATTATTTGATTGAGAAAGTTGCGATTTTCCAGCATTTTGGTATTAAGTTGGTTACAAAAATCCAACCGTCTCATATCGTCCCCAGGCCGAAGAGTTTGACTAACGTGTAACTTAAATGGTTTATAACGGTGTTGCTTTAACACTCGCCAAACTGTCGTTTTTGGCACTTCAATAGTTTGCTCTATTTCTCTGGTAGATGTTGAAGGATTTTCTTGAACCTAAGATGGATAACATAAAGTCATAACTCTCCAAAAAAAATGTCTGCTGAAATTAGCAGTGAAGTGAGTGGAAATTCTGATAATTAGTATAATACTAACAAATAGTACCTAATGTAATATTTCTTCTTCGGCATCTTTGTCTAGTCTGCTACCATATGCATTTCGTGGTTTCTGAAAACATCCAAATTCTCGCAAATTTTGGTCTAATTTTAAAAAATATCTACGATTTGGTTGCTGCCTCTCCGGATATTCCTCTAAATATCTTTGTTCTGCTCTGACACTATTTCTACTGCAGCTATAGAATATCCTTATCATGTCTCGTTTTTCTGAATTTGAAAACATTCTAAAGAAACTTGCAAATTTTAAAGCACTAACACGAAGGATCTTATTATCCTTTTTACAATTAGAAAATGACATGACAAAAGCCAAATCCTGAGTTTTGTTTGATTCATGGGTATCGTGATAATGTAATATTTAGTTTTTAATTTAAGAGTATTTTAGTTCGCAGTCGATCAAACCATGAAGTGTTATATATTGCTAAAATCAGCATAACAGTCTCCATCCAACGCCATAAAAATATGTCTTAACCCCGATACGAAAAAATAAACCTGATGATGGTTCAGAATAAACAAAACGTCGCATAATATTTTTAATACCGTATTAGTACTGTGCGTAAAAATAATAAGGTAGCCAAACGCGAAAAACGAAAATCGAAATTTTTAGTTTTTTGAGCATAAAACCAAATCCATTGGAGTTAGCTCAAATTTCTTTTCAGATTATTACTCGGCATCGAATTTAGCAAAAGTGCCGAATTTGAATCTATATCCTATCTCTTATAATAAGCGAAATCCCCATGCTTGCCCTCGAATTTGGGACAGCCTGTACATATCCACCGAGGTTTATCTTCATAATTAAAAAAAACTTGCGGTTTAAAAATTATCAATTTAACACACACTAGGTAATTAGAATTAGGATTAGAGTAATTACAGTATCCAAAGATTATGAGGCAACCCAGAAAGTTTAGGATAGTGTACAAAGTAAATGTGTCGATTTAAAATGTTACAAACTTCTGCCTTAATAGCCCTAAAAGATCTCAATTCTCGATTTTCCTTATTATAGGACTTTGTCCTTGGCCAAGTAAACCCTCCATAATAAATTATATTATTTTTATTTATAGAAAATCTATCAGGGAAAGGTCTACTTTCCGGATATCTAGAATGAGCGTAATGGCAGCCAATAAGATGACGATTGATATATATTAAATTTAAAAAGTCAAACCTATTCAAATAAAGTTCTGCGCCTCCAGTGAATCATTCGACCGTATGTTCCAAATATTACATTTCTGACACCCTCTCATTTCAGCTATTTGTCAAGTAACAAATACATATATCATTAACTTTAAGTAAATGAAATATTAAATAATGTATCCAATTTTGACATCTTGACAGATCGCCATTAACAAATTTTGTTTTGTTTTATTAGCGCAATGGATTGTCAACTATTAAATGACATATAATTAGCAAATTTTGTAGTTTATTCAGGTAGTGTTAAAAATATACATAGTAATATATTTTTGAAAAGCTAAAAATAAGCCAAAAGAAGTAAATATTATTACACGGGGTGTAACGTTTAAAAAAACAACTTTCATTCATATCTCGAAGGTATGAAAGCTAGGACAACAAATATTAGGTAGTATGATTAGTATAATTGCCCAAATTTTCCAATTATTTCTTACAAACTGGTCATGGCCTACTCTTAGAAATAAAGTAAATACTGAATTTTGCTTTTTTTTCAAAATAAAAATAACAATTATATACTTTTGAAAAGCTCATATTATGCTTAACCAAATATCCCATTTAAGAAATCATAAGTTTTGTTATTATCTCAAAAATTAAGCTATATAAAAAAAATTTACTGGCTACGTAGAAAAATTTAACGAGATCAGTTTTACATCTTCAGTAAGTCGATGCATAACGCAAATACAAGATGCGTCTAAAACGTGAAAATACGCTCTAGTTTAAGAACTGCAACATATACATGAAACCATAACAACTTTGAGAACGGAGTCTGTCGTTTCGTCAAAGCGTACGGCAACACTGTACCATTGGTATTAACCCCGATACCACGTAAGTAAAAGTGTCGAAAATTGGACATCCTGTATATAATATTACAAACAAAATAAAAACTTCATAGATTTGGCTATATTTTAACTAGAAGCTTCAGTTTATCGCACTGCACATAAACTAGAGTAGTGTCGCCATTTTGGTTTTTGTGATTTCACCCTTGGGACACCTGAGAATCTGTTCGCGGGCTTCGCCCCTGTCATAAAAGATTAAATTACGTAAAATTGGTTATTGATATGGAATGTCATACTTTCTTTAAAAAAAACAGTAAAATATATTCATAGCCATAAAGTTTACAATACACATTAACTACTCTTTATTTATATGGATCAGGGTCGCAAAAAGGTGCTACAGTAAATTATCGAAAACACCCTCAAATCTAGGTAATCCATAATCTCCTATGTTAAATATTAGCGTGAAGACATTTTCGGCAGTCAAGACTTTTGGGGTGGTTGCACTTCCCTTATGTTCAAAATTAAGGGCAGCGTAATGTAACATATCTGGATCTTTATACCGAACATCAATACCAGCATCAACTCCACCGTCTTGATCTTGAGCTGTTATATAGCTTATTAATCAGTAAAACAGCTGCCCTAATATTGCTTCATAATAATACTCATTCGATTGTAATTATGCTTTAAAAATACATGCAGCGGATAATATACAATCTTTATTTGCCGCTATTATTATTACACAGATATGGGATTATTCTTAAAATTTGCTAACTTTCTCACACCACCTTGAAATACTACATAGGTCTTCAATTATTGTTCGTCCCTGTAGCTGTACCGCGTGCATCTTTCTTAAGATTGTCCAATTCCTGATCAGTAGCATGTTTTCTATACAGAAGATAGCATCTTCAATATAACGGTGTATACGCCGGAAAAATGTCTTATGCCTTCTTCTTCTTTATGCTAGATTTTGCTTTTATAGAGCATCTATCTTAGCTGAATTACCTCTGTCAAAAAAAGGGGTTATAATCAAATTAAGTATACCGACATTTTATTAGAACACTATCTTTTTAATCCTCGAATTTTTACCGATAAAGGTCTGCATTCCATCATATAAGGCGGTTCTACATACAGGTTTTGTCTCGGCTGAACTATCCAAAAAGGATTTTAGATTTATAAAATGTACTCCCAGGAGAGATATTAAAGTGTTGCAACCGAAAACAAAAAAGTGTGCACCACGCATAAATCTACAGCGAGAAATTTACTCGAGACTGGTACATTGCGAGTAACATTTTTTTCGAGTTATGGTGGACTGATCTTTGTGATATGTGATCTTTAAGTAATTACAGTAATGGACACAGCTACATACTAGCGGTTACAGATGTGTTTAGCAAGAGGGTTTGGATATGAGTTCTTAAAACGAAGACAGTCGCATCTGAAAGATTAATAATACACCGGCAAATCTACAGGCGTGTAAAAGGCAAAGCGCTTGATTACGTGGAGGAGGACCCGGACTTGATCTAGAGCAGATTGACATATACAAAATAAAATAATTTTTCTTTATATGATTCTTATTTATTCCTTATATCCAAACGGTAAAGTGTCTAAGTTGGTCGTATTTTCCTATCGTGATATACGTAAAGAGAGTCTTTACTATTGCTAAGCACCATATCTTTCATCGATTTAGAACACGAGCGTTTTTATAGTTTAAGATAGTACCCTTCACTTTACACACTGATTTAATTGTCTGATCACTGGTTGAAAAGGACTAATTCGGGTAAAATCCATTATCCCCATTAATAATAATGTGGTAATGGTGAACTGGGATAGACGGGAGGGTGAACGCGAAACTCTAAAAACTATAGATGTGTCCATAGCTGCGTGCACGGCAGCTCATGCACGTTTAGAGTTACATAGTTATCTGTAGAAGCTGGACCGTCGCGTTCTGTATTATGATACAGACAGTGTCATATTTGAGGCGAAACCGGACGACTGGAATCCAACTTGCGGGGATATCCTTGGACAGATGACCGACGATCTGGAGACGTACGGTGAAGGAAGTTATATAGCCGAATGTAAAGGAACACAGATTCTTAGAAATACTTAACACTGAGCAGAAAAAAAGTCAAACAAGTCACTAAAAAAAGATTTATTAGAGTAACAGCAATAACATTAGTATTTACATTCATGGCACAAAACGATTAAATGTACTTTCAAATATATACCTAATCAATTTATTTAGTAAGGAATTTCATCGTATAAAGTATGATAATCAGATTCCAAACTGTTCTTAAGAATCTGCAAATGATGAAACCTTTCGTTCTTGATTTTTCTTCTTTCCTGGTAGAGATATGGCAGAGCGTTAGTATCTTGGCTCGTTCTATTTATTTTTGATCGTCTAAGGTCCAATTTAGTCCAATCTTTGTATGGCGCAGTTTGTATTCCATTACTTCATCTGATGTGTATTTAAACTTATTTAATATCATTCACTGTTGGGTCACCAACTTTGTGATCAGGTCTTATAGATAAAACAGATTTCACGTAAAAAAGTCTTTGAAAAAGGTATAATAAAGATACCGAAATTTGTAAGGAAATGACTTACACCGTGTATTTTGGAAATTAATAATGTACTCTGCTGGAACTTTTATGTCTTTATTTCGGGGCAGTCGTTTAATGCCAGAGTACATTGAGTCAGCCTCCATTTGTGTGCCTTTGTAGACATATTTCTGAATGATAGTGATGAATGAATTACAGATGTATTCAGCCATGCATTGGATAAACATGCATTACGATTTTGACCAGAGCATCCATCACTCCACAAAATTATTCTTCTATATTTATCTGCGATATTGGGCAAAATTTCACTTTCGATAAAAAAAACAATAATTGAGGAGAATTCATTCGCTGTTAAGGCACCTTCTGTCTCATTTCACAGATAACAATAATCTTCATGAGATTGTAAAGTTATGGACTGCAAGCTTTGTTTTGTAATACATAGCACCCGCCTAGAGCTAGTAACACAGACTGCATATCCATTGTGAATACAATATCAGATGACTCGGCCATTTCATCTTCATGCTTCGCATTTCTTGTTTTTTGTTTCAATACAAGGTGCTGTTGATAAACTTCTTCGGTAATATTTTTTTTCTCATACCTGACACAAGTGTCGCACTGATCTTTTCTCGGACGAAACAGTGACAGGATCATTTTCTGAATTCATCATTGGAAGTAGTTCTCGAAACAGGCAGCAAATCTTGTTCACTGCAATAGATTTTTACATAAAAACGGTACAGTTCCTGTTTAGTTTGCCAAATTGGTTCCAAATAGAGCCTCTGAGTAGAGGTAAGACAATAGTGGGGCTCCACTAATTGTGTTCGAATAATCTCAGATTCAGCTTTTCGGGGATTACGGATTGGTACTTGCATTCCCTGATTATTACTTGTTTTTTTCAGTCTGATCACTTCCGTCATCGTTACTGTTTTGATCCACAGTTATGCTCAAGTCCAAGAGTGTTATTAAACATATTTTTATAGACCCGATATGTCACATAGTTATATTCTAGATGGTACCTTGCACTATAGTTACGTCTCGACTTCTCAGACTCACCCCTTCACCTTTTCACAGGCTGCAGTTTGACAAAGCCCGTGACATATTCTCTTTTTCCTGCCATGATTTTCTCCAAAATAATTCGAATAACGAACGTCTTTACTCATCAGTTAGCTTTCGATATCTAGAACAGTGTTGTTTCGTGATGGGTTACATTTACAAGGGTTGGATAAAGACTTTCCCGGTATTTCCACTTTATATTCCCATTTTCCACCATGTTCCTTTTTACCATTATAGGGCAATCCTAATTCCCTCTATCGCTTAGTTTCCTGATAGGAACTATCTCTCTTCACGTTGCTCAATTTTCGCTTCTTTCTTTTCACTATTTTAACCTCGTTATTCACAGGCACTTCAGTGTTTATTCCCACATGATTTTCAACATTTTTATTTAACTCTTCTTATTCTTTTTGGGAATGTGCAAAGCTAAGATCGATATTTTGGTGCTTGTTTTTATTGATATCTGTTTCCAGAACCGCTATAATTTGATAGCTAAATGCTGGGCTACTACCTTTGGCAATCAAAACTTTATTTTCGTTATTGCTATCAATTTCTCCTGGTCTTATCTCCAAAGGTTCATAACAACTATGGCCGCTGTCGATTTCTTGAAACACTTCTACACTATCATTTCTTTTGATTTGATTGTCTAATAAAACATTACCTTCAACATTAGTTGCGCTCAGAATGTAATGAAGGTTCTTTCAAAGCAGCAATTATCTCTTCGCTATTATTACTTGGTAAATTTATATTTAACATATTTAGGATTTGTATGCCACGAGACGACATGACGAAAAGGTGAAAAAATAAAAAAAATAGATGTGTGTTTAACCTAATAGAGTTGGATGTATCTAAAGTCTAATATTTTTAAATAATTGATGCCTTTTGTTGTTCTTGAATTTCTGGTTTAACCGACGATAGGACGAACATGGGAAGAAATTTGTTGTCTATATCCTCGCGGGTGGTGAACTAAAACCTACACTGTATGTTAAAACGTAGGTTTAATTTAAGTACATGCCTTAGAAGAAGATACAAATGTGCATCGATGTACATTTACATAAATGGCAATTATCGACTTAAAATCATTTACACAGCGGTGCTTCAAAATTTTTTTTATTTATATCGTTTTTAAAATGTTACAAACTTAACCCAATTAAATTGAATAATTCTGTTTTATTTAAAATATGCATATACATTCGTTATGGCGATATAAACAATTAAGTTTCTGAAAGTACCTAAACAATTAAGAAACGATTTCTGATGAGCACGAATACCTACATAAAATAATATAGAATTTATATAAAATCGTTTTGGTATCTAGTTGCTTACGGTTTATTCCTTAATTCGAAACCTTCAACAAGCCACCTACATTTTAAATTGTGATATTTTTTACAAATTGGCAATCCTTATTTTCAATTATTTTCGTAACTTTTAACTATAATTGTACACAAAGAAAAAGAATTCCACTTAAGAAAATTGAAATTCTTTGGTTTCGAAAAGCATTTTACGTTTAAATTTTACTCAAAACGAATAAGATCAAAATTAAATATTGTTATTAATTTTATTAAATACGTAAATAACATCCACTTATCTAGAGTAGCGCTCTAACGAACTGATCTATCGAGATACAAGCCTCAATCATTAGTTAAGTTGCTTTGGTATGTGTAAATCCTTGCGATATCGCAGGCAGGCAGTAAACAATTAGCAGATTCCCTAATCAGTGTTATCATAATTCTAGTCACTTGCTTCTGAATTACACCCACCGACAGAAATTATCAACGGTTTCACCATTAAATTTAAAAGTTTTTCACGTAACCATCCATTCAAAATAAATTTTTTAGTATGCAAAATTGTTTTTCTCCAAATATCAGAATCACATTGTTTCATTTGCAATGTATCAGAATATTCATCTCTACCAATGTTTGTATCATGAAATGATTTGAAAATTCCACAAATGTTTTTAATGATATTGAATTGACGATGGTATGGAGGTAATCTGAGAATATAATTCCTTTGTTCTAGGATAATGTTATCAACTACGTAGAATTTTCACTTTTATGTTGCTTGGCAAGGTTCAACAGATCTGCCTTTAGGTCACTTTCACAAAAAGGTAGATTTTTATGTTTTAGCGAGTTTTGTAAACCAACTTTTGTCCAACTGGAACATGTCACCCGTACCACAGGACGGGAATGATATTATGCATTATCAATCAGGATTATACATGGTTCGTTTAATTTTGCTAATGGCTGCTCCTTTAACCACTTCTCGAAGACTGGTGCATCCATATTGTCATGATAATCTGCTGACTTTGATTTTGCAGTGAATATTCAACTTGGATCCTCAATGAAACCATTTGAATTACCGGCATGTAGGATGATATACATTTTCCCAGTGAAAGAATATTGTGTATTTTTCTCAAACTTTGGAGTATAATCTTGTCAAGACCGTTTAATTGACCCATTATTAAATATCCAAGTTTCATATAGAAACATGACGGGAAGAATATTTTGGACATGTTTTTCTAAAAATTGTACTCGAGTAAATACAACATTTCTCTTTTCGTAAAGAGCTATGCGATTGCGGTACTTTTTATATTTAAACCCGATGCTTTGTACAATATTTCTTATAGTTTTAATCCTTCGGGCATATCTTCACATTTGAATTTTTGATGGAATGTCTTAATTGCTGTTGGCAATTCATTTCCAGTCCGTTTGCTCAAAAAAATATTTCTAATTGTCTTATGACAAACTTTTAAAGCACAGGAATACTGCCTCAACATTGCACAAATTTTTAAAAAAGTTATCTCTTTCTCGGGGTAAAGTATTCGTAAACATAAAAAAAAACCTCCTGACAATGTTCGTTTAAAAATTTTCAGGATATTTTTATTTTATTCAAGCACAAAAATGACCTAAACGCAATTATAACTTATACACAAGGAAAATTTATTTTCCTCGTTGAATTTATACTATTTCTAATTATACATTGCGTGAATTGAAACGGAAAGTTGTAATGCAAATCGTATACTTATACAGGTTTGCCCACTTGCCCTACATTCTTTGGTAGAGTACCTTTAACATTCATTTTAGGAGAAAAGATCACGATAAATTTTTTATTCAGACGTTCCTTGTTTACAACCTAAAAATATTTGGAACCCTGCAAGGCTTCCAGTTTCGTCTGTACAGGACCCTACTCAATTATTATAAATGGAACATCCTATAAAATTTAATATTTTTGAAACCCACATTCGATTCTTGGCCAAGTTTGTTTGACGTTTCACCTACTGATGTCCACTCATATAGGAGAAAATAAACGTTTTCAAAAATTCTCTCCGAAATTAACATTCAGTAAAAAAATCATAACTATTCAATCATTGGCAGCAGAGCAACGAAATTTGAGATTATCATAAACAGAAGGGTTTTTTTATTTATTGATATGCTGATTTTGAACGAAATTTGTTGAAAAAGGGCCGTACTGATTTTTTTCTAACGACCACGGAGGAAATGGCGAAAGTCATCTGTGTTAAATAGAACACCCTGTATATTTTTTCATGAATGAACTGCTTTTTAACTTGTCTTTAATTTTTGTGAAATATGTTTTATATCTAAAGTTAATAGTTTCCGGGATAATGGCCTTAGTTTGAATTATTTTGTTTTTCGCCTCATCTTGATATAAAAGTTAAAGGAAGCAACAAACAATAACACTATTTTCATCAGATATTTACTTATTTTTATTTGCTGATGTATAATATCGATTGCTAAATCAACTTCCAATCCATCTTTGAGGATATTCATCGTTTAAGAAGTTTCTTACTCCAATTCCGTAGTGGGAAGGAGCGCCGTCATGTTGGAACGACATGCGTTGACGCATCATCAAAGGAGTGCCTTCAAGTAATATCGGCAAAAAATCATGCCTCAAAAAATGGCAATAAACTTGAGAGTTTAAATGTCTATCGAAAAAATATGGCCCCACTACATATTGACCAAGAATTCCATCCCACGGGTTTAGCGACCATCCATGCTGACGGTAAATTTCCTCAATTTGCTTAGCACTTCTTCTTGGGTCTTCAACCGACGCTGTCATTATTATTTCTTTATTCTGTTCACTCAGGACTCATCTTTTACGTAAAGGTTTTGAATATGCCACACTCCACCCCGAGGCCACGAATCTTGCAAGTAGATTTTCAAATTCTGCTATTTCTGGACGGCGTCTATCAGAACTTTGTACACGCGCGTAGCCAATAACGGGTTCCGTAAACATTCGCCGAGAATGGAAATCATATCAACAAGTTCGTTATTTGGAAAACGTTACACTTTCGATTCGATTTTGAGCCTTTTTCACAAAGTGAAAACGATAATGTGTCAAATACAGTCAATTGAAGTTAAAACGACATTAGTTGTCGTCATATTGCAATTGTTATAGTTATTGGAATGGCAGCTATGTTAAATATTTTTATGTTTAAGTAATAGCTTACTCTCCGAATAACATTTTTTAATACCGCCCTTTTTGGTAATAATAGTTAAATATCTGATGCAAATAGTGATATTGTTTGTTGCTCAAACTAAGGTCGTTATCCATATTTATGCATATTTAGCAAAAATCAAATACAACTTAAAAAGCAGTTCATTCATGAAAAATATACAGGGTGTACTATTTAAAATGGTCGACTTTTGCTATTTCTTCCGTGGTCGTTAGAAAAAAAATCAGCCCTTTTGCAACAGATTTCGTTCAAAATCACCATATCGATAAAAAATGGTTCTTTTGTTTATGACAATCTCCAACTTCGTTGCTCTGTTACCAACAATAGAATAGTTATAATTTTTTCACTGAATGTTAATTCGGAGAGAATTTTTTTAAAACATTTATTCTCCCAAATGAGTGAACATAAATAGGTGAAAGGTCAAACAGATTTGGCCTAGAATCGAATATCGATTTCAAAAATATTAAAATTTATTGGGTGTTCCATTTAAAATAATTGAGCACGGTCCTGTACACAGGAAACTGGAAGCCGTGCAGGGTTCAAAGTATTTTTGGGTTGTAAGCAAGGAACATCTGCATAAAAACCGTCGCGTGGAAGTCTTTAGGCTCTTTTACGAATTTTAAAGTTTATATCGTCATAATGAAAGTATTTTTGCATATTTTAAAACCAAATTTCGGTTTTTGAATTTTGTGAAGTAAGGTTTTTATTTTCTGCGTAAAATTTAAATTTAAAACACTTTTCGAAACCAAAAACTTCTAATTTCATTTTTCTTAACGGTAATTCTTTTTTTTTGTGTCCAATTATAGTTAAACGTTACAAAAATAAGTCAAAATAGTAATTGTCAATTAGTAAAAAATATAATTTAAAATTTAAGCCGCTTGTTGAAGGTTCCGAATTAAGGAATACACCGTAAGCAATTAGACAGTGAAACGATTTTATATACATTGTATATTAATATTTTATGTAGGTATTCGGGCTCATCAGAAACTGTTTTTTAATTGGTTAGCTACTTTTAGGAACTTAATTGTTTATATTGTTGTTGAATTTGTTTATGCATATTTTAAATAAATGAGTATTACTCAATGTAATTTAGTTAAGTTTGTAACATTTAAAAAAAGATATAAGTAAAAAATTGAAGTACCGCTGTGTAAATATTTTCAGTCAATATTTTCCATTTAGGTAAAACATGACAAATCACATTTGCGTCTTATTCTAACGCATGCATTTAAATTGAACGTACGTTTCAACGCATAGCGTAGGTTTCAGTTCACCACCTGCGGAGTTATACACAACAAATTTCTTTCGTCGTATAACATGCGCAAAAACGACAAAGTTGCATTGAGCGTATTATAATTTCTGCTATATTTCTAATTACAAACATTTAAAACAAATGAATTACTACGAATAAAAAACACAAGTAGTTATACCCTGTAACCACAATTTTTAATTTTAATCATTAACATACGCAAAATACATCTTTTATTCAATTCAATACCATTATCACTTTATTGACATTATTATGCAGCACACGTAGTCATTTGCATCAAGGAAATTTATTGGGAGCTTTCGGAAACCACATTTTGAATAACGCATTCTCATTGAACTAAACAAGGAATAAATTTGCTTAAAAGTGAAAGCACAAACTACGTGCATCTTTTGGAAATGTTTAGCATCTAAGTATGTTCATTCTTCATTATTTAAATTAGGTCAAAGTTTGGATAGTATTATGGCATTCATTTTATACAGCATATGATACTTTATTATAAGTTTTGTTATGAACGAATAAGTTCAAAGGTAAATATGTAATTAAAAATTATTATTAATTTTATTAAATACATAAATAAAAAGTTTACATCGAGTAGGATTTGAACCTATGACCTGTACTTTGCTAGAGTACCGCACTAACCAACTGCGCTATCGAGATTCAAGCCCCAATCGATGTAAATTTTGTCTTTATGTATGTAGAACTGATGTGTGTTCTAAATATAATGAGATTACAATCAAATTACTTAATATAACATAGACATGTCAAAATCTGGGTGACTGAAAACCCCCGTGTAGTCATAGAATATGTATGAGACTTTTTATGGAAGGGACAGTAACTGAGGTGTCATATCTGGACATGCTCCAAAAATGGTTGTTTCCACAAATGCAACAAGATCGAAATGATTTTACTTTGTGAAAGACGACACTTCATGTCACTTTCACTAGGTACCGCAGTAACTAATGGATTGGAAGAGGGCGGAAACATTTCCTTGTTCATCGTAACTGGCCTTAACAGTCAACAGATCTTATTCCTTGCAATTTTTATATGTGGGGGCACTCCTCTTCAAATTATGCGGTCAAATTGTTACAGCAGTGAATTCAACAACCATTGACCAGCAATTTCGCATGCGATAAGAGATGGTCTTCTGATACCTCATTTCTTACATAACAACAGCACTTAGAAATTTTGTCTCTCTCGTGCTACAGTGTGAATCTATATCATTCATGAGAAGTAAATAATTAAAATCTGCTCCTTATTTTGAATAAGTATATCGCATATTTATATTATACATATAAATGTTATCAACTACTAATACAGCTATTGGTAGCAATTTTGAGTGAAGGGGGATGAGGATGGAATCTGGGTAACAAAGGAATAGGGATTAATAATTTAGGATTTCAGGCAGTGTAGATTTAATGGAACAGGCAGGTTATAATAATAGGTTATACTCTGGTAACTAAGGAATAATAATAATCAGGAAAATATTAATAATGTTTTAAATTCAGGTTACTCAGGGTATTGATAATGATAATAGATATAGATGTCTGCAATTCTAATGTAGGCGGTAGGGTGTTTATAGATAAATTTTTATGGAGCGGGAAGGAGTGTGCAACCGATAATATTTCTCAACAATGATATTACAGTTGCGGAAGGAAATAGGAAATAAGTTTTGATAGGAATTATTTACTAGGATGCGAAACTTTATTGTAAGGATTTTCAGGATCGCTACAACGTATCTAACGTAACTCTATTCGTATGTTTAAATTGAATTTGTAATTGAAAAAATAATCTAGTTAAATATAACACTAGAAACAATAAATCAGAAAATAATTTACCAGATTCTATCTCAAACTTGTTTCCATTTAGTAATAACCACTCGAGCCCTACAGAATCTCGTGTTTATTGCCTAGCAATGAACTTTCGAGAATATGTGTAAGTATTTTCATTTTTCCCACTGCTTTGTTCCATTATTACTGAAGTTAATATTTTCTTCCCTAAGGTCAGTGAAGAAAGTGACTACTTTTCGATCATAATAACAGTGTCGTCAACAGGTTTTGATCATTTAGTTAAAGTTTTAATAGAATAGTTTTTTAGACTACTCTTTTTCACGGAAATCAACACGGGCCGCAAGACAGTTTCTTATGCATAGGCTTGTATATAATTACGTTGAACATGTCTGTATAACTGCACTAGTTGCGTTTGTAACAAATAGGCGAACAAATACCAATAGTGACCGGCAGCAGGACGATAACCTTAGTTGATAACGCAAACAGTACAGAGTACGACTTGACTTGCAACCCGTCTACTGCCTTGGATCTCGCTGGCTACAAGTTTAGGTCTAGATTGAAACACACAGGCCCGTTCTTTATTTCGTGTAACGCACCGGTAAATGGAGGAAACGATCAGGAATGTGAGCATTTTTGGAGCGATGGCACAGAGATGAGTTCAAAATCATGATTGGCTTTGTGGTCGACGATGATGGTTTAGGCCCATGATTAGGGATACAAAGTAATGCGTTAATAACAGATTCAATTTTGGTTGTATCTAAAGTCTGCTTAGAACAAAAGTGGGTGTGGATAAAGAAGTTGAACGTAGTGCGAACGTTAAGATTTGAAGGAAGAAGACTATTAAGTGACGATGTGAGAATGCATATTTACGCAGATACTTGATCGCGTATCAACTGATATCGATCAAGCAAATGAGGAACAGTGACAATGAAAGTGGATATGCTTAAAATACACAAGTGAACAAACAAGAGGTAGTTAATATTACTAAGCCATCGGAAGTTGACTTAAAACGTTGATTAAGAGTTAAGCTTAAACTAGGCAATATAGAACAATCAAGCATAAACTAACAAAATAGGCAAATACGTCAAGGCGTCCTTACGAAAAATTCCTGCCATGGATAAGATCCCGCAGCTGGTGCTGTTGTCAAAATACAATGAAGCAGTTGCTGGCGCTTTACCAACTCACTAACACCTAATTATATAATCTTTAATTAAATTTAGATATTACTGCGGACAAAAACACATTCATAAAGATATGGTTGCCTTTTTTACCCAAACCCAATCTGATGATATTCAACTGCAGTCATTAAAGATTTCCAAATTTTCAACTTGGACCGTACAGACTCAGCGTCTTTGATATTATTAGTCATGTTTACGCCTAGTGGTGGTTTTCTTTTTTAGACGCATACTTGCACAAAACGGTAAAGCCAAGACGGGGTACTTTGTACCCCATTTATATTAAAAGTTAAAGTCTTATAACTCGTATACATTGCTAGTAAACTACGAAAAGCGTCACTAACCCCGAATCCTCCCAAGGCCTTATGCTGATACGCCCCATTTTCCACTTTCTTGTTCTATATCTTCACAGTATGAAAGTCTGACATCAACTAACTCAAAGTTCGCTACTATAGTCCCTCTCCTACAGTTTCATAATCTCATAAAATTTTTCAGCCAATCAAGAAATCATTTAGCAGGTTAAATCATAAACCACGAAAACGAAATCTTCCCAACAGTAAAACTGCCATTTTACTGTCTGTCCAGATAATCTTAACTAAATAAGGCTTTGGACTACTATGCTGAAAGATCCAATCAACTTTAGACTATTTAACAAAATAATTGTTGAGGGTCAAATATGAACACCATTCAAACCAGTATGTTGCTCCATATTGTAAACTTTACTTAAAAATTAAAGCGTGTGGTACCGGAAACACCTCCGATGCAGAATATGAGCATTCCAGGGAAATTAAGGTACCAAAGCGCTAAACGGAACAATATAATGACACAATACTTACAGAATTCACTAAGTAATATATGAACAAAATACTTCCTACCCTTACTAGTTGTAACGGTTTAACTAGTAGCTAATTGAAAATAGTGTTCTAACAGTTCATAATTTCTTCTTACTCAAAATCCGCACCAAAAATTATTAATTTTGATTTTATGTAAAATAAACAGTGGGAAATTATTGTTAATATATAATATTAAACAGGTATCCATCACAAGGTCGTTGATTAAAATTTTTAAGAAACTGGACATTATTGAATGTTATGTTGAAAACTTCACTTCAGTTTGCTTAGAATTTTCTTCAAAAAATTTATACTTATTAATTATAATTTGATATAATCATCTTTCCTACACTTTGGGATTATCACATACTTGTGCAAATCAGTCACCATCAGTAAATGTTAAAAATATTTGAAACTTACATAAATCCCTTTAACGTAAGTGGTAAGCCATTATTATTTGTCACAGGATATAATTACTGCTAATTTAGAGAGTTTATTACATTAGTAATAAAGTTAAGCTTATTGAAAGTTATAGGCCACATTGTTTTATTTACATCACTCTACATAAATAAAACGGTTCACAATCTTACCTAGGATAGACTTCTTGCAAATCATACAGTAATTGTTGCTATTATTATAGTAGCTGTAAAGTATTTTACGATTTACGACTGGAGCTCTGTACAGTATGCTCTTAATAATATTGAAATAAAGAAATTTTGGCACTTAGCTTAACACAACTTCCGCAGTTATGAATGACATATAACGATAGATGTTGGCTTCACCAACACGTAATTAAGCAGTAGGTGGTTAGAATCTGCCCACACGGTGGTATATATATGAGTGGAGTATACCCCCACGAAGCTAATAAGTGGGATTAGTACACCCGCCACCAATAAATTATTAAAAGTAAATAAGTTGACACCGTTTTCTTTTAAAACTTACCCTGACTTTAATCAGGTTGTAGAGAAAAAAAACATTATAAAATGTTTATTACTAATCGTATAAAGGGTTAAAGAAGTACGAATTTATTGGTTAACATTCGTATGAAAGAAATACAAAGATATTGGTTTTCTACATCCACGAAGGTCTAAAAGAGATTATTGAAAGTAAACGAATTAACGCGGTTATTTTTTAAAACTTACCCTGACGTTAATCAGGTTGTAGAGAAAAAATAAGTGTAAATAAGTAAAGATATTGATACAAGAGCATGCAAGAATACGAATTATTGTTGGTTAACATTCGCCTGAGTATAAAGTAGGAAGATCTGGGTTTTCGAAATCGCTTTACCAATTTTATTGATTTTGTTATTAAACTACAATTTTTGTAAGTAGCTAAAAATGAATAGAATTAGTAATGTTTAGAGGTAACGACATACCATACCTGGTTATGTGAATTCAAGATATACATCCGTCGAAAGGCATTAATAGAGCAAAACCCATAAAGATAAAGTAACCTTTATTAATCAATTAAGCTTACCCAAAACGCGCATTAAGCGATGCAGTTAGAAAACCAGAAAAATTCAAAGCTTTAGTCTTTTATTCACTAGAACACCATTTTACCTCAAAACGTAACTGAAATAAAACTTAATTTTGACAGCGTGAACGCGCAAGTTCGAATCAACCTTCCTATTCCATAAACCCCGTTGGCGAAATAAACTACCGTTACTGAGATACTTCAAAATATATGGTAATACAGAAAATTAGAAATAAATTCAAAGATATGTACAATGGCATTCAATAGTTAAAACGAAACGTAACAAAGTTATATAGTTTAAACAAAAAAATCAGGTATAAATGCATTACACCTCTTCACCTACGATCTGAAATCAAGTGACATTCCTTAGTGTTAATATCCTACAGCTGTTATGAATAATACTTAACTTGTTCCTAACATTTTAGGCATAAACGTGATACGGTTGCCTTAAATTTAATTAATTTCTTGCAAATATTATGCATTGTCTTCACCACTTATGCTGGCAATCGACGATCTAAACATTAATCCAAAATAAATGTATCAAATTGAAAATGTGCGTAGTTTAATTATTTGTTAACTATAACTCACCTTTATCACGAAAGCCTATCATTTTATATCAATAACAGATAGCGTAAAATGTTCTTAATTTAGACAAGTCTTGTGAATTACTTAATACTAAACGTTTTAAAAATACTAAGTTATCATAGAAAGTCAGCCTATACATGCACAATCTTTACGTTGATATACCTTTTAAAGGAAAATCACATGGGGTGCGTCTATAGGGTTTAATGTAGTTAATAAAATAAACATTACGAAGCTGGAAACATGATAAGCAACAACCATTACTGATATAAGCAAACAACGACAAATTGCAATTCCTGTTTTCAATTGTCCACGAGAGTGTAACAAGAATCAGATAGACTTCAAGGATGTAATTTTCTTCAACATTACATTGTGAGTTATGTAACCACTGTAACGGTATGTGCTAGTTGTTTCGTCGAGATAATTATTATAGTAACAGTAATGTTAACTATACAACGATATCTTTCGGCGTTCAAATTGTGCTTGAATATAATTTAATTTAAAGCATGTTAACGTGTTTCACATAGAACAATTTAATTATGATTCTCCAAAAGTAGTGCCCCTCTGCCTTCACCGTCGCATGTATGTCTGCCACTGTTGGAAGCAGTTCTGCTGAGCTTCAATCGTAAGCATTAGCTGTAACCATGATGTTTACACTTTTATGTGCTACATAGTTGCAGAATGTATTTCTTTCGTCTGGCTATCAGTTTGCGGGAAGAAAACAAGTCACAGCGTACGTTGTCCTGTAAGCAAGGTAACTCATCGACATGGATATATGGTCTCAGCTAGCATCAAGTCTCTGATATGGAAAGTATCTGATGTAGAACAACACACTACTTCCAACCTATAAAGTGGGAAAAAAAATTAAATAATGCATTTCTTTAGCATTATTATGCAGCCGCTATTGTAATGCGTTCATAATAAAACAAGCTATAGTGTGAAAACATGTCAGATGGACGTTAAAACTTTCATACAGATGGAGGTTAATAGATGCTACTTGAAAGAAAATTCCAAAGCTGTCCGTTTCCATAAAAATACTGATAATACAGTTTAATTAATTTTTAAGGCTTCGAATTAATAAACATATAAAGAAAAGTGCAAAATCATACTATCTTTAAAATGTGTCTACACATTGTCTAATAAAATTAATCGTTAGTCAGATATTACAAAAATTTGAAGAAGTACTAAAATTCCACCTTAGAATTTTTTGCCGTCAAATTACGCGGCGTATCAAAAATTGTACAGAACATAATTAATTTACGATTTTAAGATCTATAGGTTGGTATTTTTATACATTTGAAATGTTTACCTGTATCAGATATATTTGATAAAAACAAAAAGCTGTCCCTAACCTTTTTGTCTCACCCACTGGATTTCTACAAAAATCACCTTCTGGAGAACTAAAATTAAGCTTCAATAAGAAATTTCTTTTACATACTTTTGATAGTTCTGAAGTTATCGCAAACACCCCACACTGACACCATGGCCGATCTCTGCGAAACTCTGTCAAACGTTGTAAAATGAGCTAATAAGTCGATTTAGCGATAGTCAAAAAATATCTACTGGATAACCTTTTAAGTAGGCACTTATGTTATGTAGGTTCTAAGGTAAAAAACTGAGTATTACTTTAAACTGGGACCTGCTCATTTACACTTTAGCTTTCGAATAGAATTTGGGATATGCAGTGATCGTCGTGTTGCTTTCTGGTTGCGTTAGAAAATCCAAAGCACGTTATAACATTATCTACGAAATTTCTTTCATTTTGCGTTATTACGTCAGAACAAATCACTTTACTGCCTGGTTCGGCTCATAAGAAAGAATTTTTGTTTTTCTCACATCTTTAGCAGACTCGGTTGCTTAGAAGTTTCCCAAGGGCTCCCTTATCATTTTAAAATATTCTAATACTTAGGCACGTCCCAATTTCGAGTAATGTCTATCATATTCCTAACATTGTCTTGGATTGTTGCAGTTATTGGGCCAGTGGCTTTGAACGAAGCGTTATGTGCCACTTAAACATTCGTGCAGTAGGTATTCGTTCCTCACCGTCGAAGGGTGTTAGCAACAGAAAACGTTAAGTGTGTGTTAATTAATGCCAAATTGTATGTTAGGTTGCTATCCAGTTTAGAGTTTAACACAATTTCACCAAAGCAGAGGTTGATAGCTAAGTCAGTGATTTTCTTTATAAAAAACAATCGATGTTGCCATGTTATACTAATACCAATCAAGTTAAGCTTGAACATATCCTATTTTCTAATTGAGATTGTTCAACGTAGTTGTGCTGTTTTTGTTTTGTTGTCGCTAGACACAACACATTTATAACAAGTTTTATTTTACGTAGTGTGCCCGTGCCCGTGTGTGCATTTGTCCGTGTGTTCGTGTATGTATGCGTGCGTGCTCCGTTCCTGCGTGCGTATGTGTATGTATGTGGGTGATTTGGAGGGGAGTTTGTGTGTGTTCGAATATTCGTGCGAGCGCAAGTGCATGCTTACGTGTGTATACGCGTGTGCGTGGGTGTATGTGTCTGTAGGACCATATCCGCCTTAAAAAATGCGTAGCCGATTTTACTCTATATTGGGAGATATCATTAAAATATCTGGATTCTGTTAAACTCTGATCTCCTTAATACAAATTTCTTTGCCGAGTAATAAAATCAAGAGAGTCTATCAGATATACGCTCCACTTATAAGAAATACTATAAGCACCTTTTTTAAAGATACTTCAATCTTAGATAAGTTTCTCTTATCCAAAGTTATCAAGACATCACCTATATCTACCTTAGTACGAATAAGGTCTTCCTTTTATGCTTTGAATTTGTATTCATAAGTAAACTGTTGAAAGTGCTAGAAAGAGGCTGTGTTTTTTTAAGCTTTCATGTAAAATTACTTCCAAAAAATTGTCTACCTGGCAAAGTAACAGCTGAAATTCTAATTTCCGTTTTCTATCAACAATTCTATGGATTTATCTAATGAAAGAATTCAACAAGCGTTTTGTAATGTAACCCAGCAAATGTTGCATAATTTACAACGTTCCTACAGTCAACGATTGAATCAGTATTTGAGAAAAGGGGAGGCTTGTCTGAACCTTATTTATAATTTTTTTAAGTGCACATTTGCATATATTTCATTTACCTACTGCTTGTTCTTGTTAATTGTTTGTTTATTATTTCAATATTACATTGTTTAGTTTATTACTAAAAATATTTAATAAAATTAATTATTACTGTTACTAATCTGCTGTTATGACTTGAAATCGTGGCACTCTATTAAATCGTTACGTTATAAAATAATTATAGAAAAGTTACAAAAATCGAAATATTTTAAAAACTATAAATTTTATCGGTATCAATGTATTTAGATATTTAGATAAAAGTTAGGTCTTTAAGAGTACTATTCGCCCATATCAAAATATACAGGGTGTTCCATTTGAAATAAGAAAATTGATTTACGTTGAACATGCTAAAGTTTCACACGAAGCCCTCTCTCCCCTATTCAATATATCAATAAAACGTTTACATCTTTTCAAAGCCTATACTTAGCGTAATTATATGTCTGAACTAACTTGTCTCAACTTAGATAATAAACCAAGAATTAATTTTTATTGATAACCTTACATTAAGGAAGAAAATAAATTTTTGTTAAATAACTTGGCAACGTTGCATTTTATATGTACAGTTGTAAACACCGTTGAAAAGCTTATTCATTAGGCTATCTAAAAATGTAGATGTACATGGTGTTCCATTTAAAATAAAACAGTTGATACTCCCCCCTACTTTTACGAATCACCCTGTAGGTGCTAAAATAATTTTAAGTTGTGCATGTATTGGAACCATATAACTTTTGTATAAATGATTTTAATGAAAAATCAACAGTGAAGCCACAAGCATATGTCCTGTGACGCTTTGGACACCCGGTATACCTACAGGAACCTCCATTTAATTTATAATCTAGCTCAATGGGCTATCATCACAACTTCATTGAAAACTTTTATTTTAAATTTTTTAGTTGCTATCACTTTCACAATCTTACTTCTTTACCATCAACTATTGAAAACTTCACAAATTATTTATATTGCCTTAGATAACACCACCATCCCTTCATTTCTAAACATGTGTTTAAACAATGTGACAGGAATAATACCTATGCTTCTAAGCATAATTTGGGAAGCATGTTAGTCCACACCAAAGATCAAATTGCTACGTTGAAAAAATATGAAATGTATGTTAAATTGCCGTACCTTAAACATAGTACCGGGTATTTCACGACGAATGACACGAACTGTAGAGCTTAGACGCCACCGATTTTCAAAATTATTTCAATGCAATATGATATAGGATGATAATGCCGCCATTTTAAAATTATTTCCATTCATACAGGGTGTACCAAACAATAGTATCGCATCACGTTGTATATTTTTGCATATTCGAATTGTACGCGTAAAATAAACCGAAGTTGCTGTTATACTGTGTGTACATAAACCTTACCTTTTCGAAATATTTGAAATTTTTCAAATTTGTAAAGTAAATTTTATCAATTGATACCCCGTACTATAGTACTATAATAAAATAACTGATAGTCACTATGAATAGTCAATATAATGAGCTACCAAATTCCATATAACTGGTTGGAGAAAATCTATACAGGGTGTTTAAAAAAGTTAATCCTTTTTATTCTTATTTAAATATAACTAACTTGCTTAGTTCAAATTGAACACCCTCCATATTTTTCTTTCCATTAATCGAGAATTTAATTGTCTTTCAAACTGTATTAGGTTTTCCTATACCTAAAATCAAACGGTTTTGCAGTTATTCCCATTTAATTGAAATATCTACATGAATTAACTATTCTAAAAGAAAGGACATCCAGGAGAAAAATAAATTATACGTGAGCTTTCTTCATTAAATATTCAAGTTGTTGCCCATCTTCGACGATACATAAACGTACTCTTTCTTCGAAGTTACTACGCACATTTGCGAATATTGAAGGAGTTACAGTAGAAAAAGCGTGCCGGATACGTCCGGCTACATCTTTGATGTAGCCCCATGAAGTATAGTCGATGCACGTCAAATCGGGAGATCTTGCGGGTCAGTTTTGGGGGCCAGCTCTTCCAATACACTTATCGGGGAATCGTTCATTTAAGTGATTTCTTACACTACGACCGAAGTGCCCAGATTCGCCATCCAACTGAAACCACATACGCTCTACCGCATTCAAGGGGACGTCTTCTAATAATGAAGGTATCTTCTTGAAGGAATGTGTATGCTGAGCATTTAAATGAGCATCAAAAAGTAAGGCACGATAACATAATCGTTAATAATACCACCCTACACATTTAAAGACCACCTATGCTGCCTATCTATTGTTTGACATAAATTATGATTCTCGGTGCTGTAATAATGAAAATTATGAGGATTTACCAAACCGTTATTGTAGAATTTCGCTTCGATCGAAAATAAGACGTACTAAAAAAATTTTGATCACTACTAAACTTTTCCATTGCCCACAAACAAAATTCGATTCTTCGTGGGAAACCAATTTCTTCTAAATGTTGGAGCATTTGAATATGATAGGTATCGAAGAGATACTTTTTTGGTATTCTATTAGCACTAGTTTTATTTATACCTGTTTCCTTTTGAATTTCGCTTAAACTGCTATTTGGATTTTCAAAAACGGCTTCCAATGATGAAAATTCGTTTTCTTCATTTTCTGTAACTGGTTCCTTTTTTGCACTTTTTCGTAAATTAAGGCTGCCGGTGTTTTTGAATCTCTGTAGATGTCTTTCGAAAACAGCTTTATTAGGATGGTTGCGACTTGGGTGTTTCTGAGCGTAAATTCTTGTGGCTGACAGTTTTCTTCGCATTCGCCGATCACCAAAATCATATCGAACCGCTCTTGGATGAAATACATTCTCATTTTCGACTTTTTGTAATTACGTCAAGCACAGTTAAAGACAGTATTACAATTTAAATACAGAATGACAATGACAGTGTGCAAATGTCAATCCTGGAACAATCATGGCCTCCTGGACGTGTCCTTTCTTTCAAAATACGTAATACTTGTAAATATTTCAATTAAATGGGAATAGCTGCAAAACCAATGATTTTAGGTATAGGAAAACCTAATAAAGTTTGAACTCTCCATTAATGAAAACAAAAATATACAGGGTGTTCCATTTGAACTAAGCAAGTCAAGTATATTTAACCCGTGAGTGGTCGCGCTATGAGCATTTCTCTCACGTTCTTTCTAAATATGATTTATTTTTCTTATATCTTAATTTAAGACATTGATTCTTATTCTAGCTGAGTTTTTAATACTAGAGTATATACTGTACAAATTTTAAGTACGTATATTACATACTTTTTGTATAATTAATTTCCCCTTAACACTCTGTGCTATGTGTGAGGATTTCTCTCATCGTGCGATCAATGGCGATTGCATTTTTTCCTTTAAAACGATTATTCTTTGTGGCGCATATTACTGTACTTATTTGTATAAAACTGTACGTACAAACTCAGGTAAATTCCTAGAAGGATTTAAAGTTGTAGGTGTATACAATATTTAACTTATTTTAAAATATTTGTTAGTACTAAAGCAATTTATTTAGAAAGTAGACGTTGTTTTCAATTGTTATTTTTGTTCACAAACATGAGTTCGAGGGAGGCATCTTAGAATTAGCATTATTACAGCGTAGTCAAGGTAAGTTTGCACTATTTTTTTTCGGTGTGTGCTTATAAGCTACGTATTATATTTTTAGAAGAAGTTCACCAATGGTTACAAGAAGCACATCAAAGTGGTGGTGACAAAGTGGCAAGTGATTATCTAAGTGATACTGACTCTGAAGATACAGATAATGAAAGTGAACACAGTGAACATTTGACGGATAGCGATCAAACAGATTCTAATGATTCTGAAAGCGAACACAATGATGAAGTTTTCAGTTATCTTGGTAAAGATAAACTTACACGTTGGAGGATGCATCCTAGTCGACCTAACGTTCGTACCAGACGATGTAATATAATAACACATCTTGCTGGAGTAACCAGTATGGCGAAAAATGCAAAAACTGCGATTGAGTGTTCGAAATTGTTTTTGCCAGATGACGTTATTCAAGACATAGTAAATAACACTAATGTATATCTTAGTAAACTTCGTGAAAAGTATAGTCGCGAAAGAGACTGCAGCGATACTAACTTCGATGAAATTTATGCCTTATTGGGTCTTTGATATACTATGAGACGATTTTACTTGTTATTACGAGCGCTAAGGTTTGATAACGTCAATGACAGAAACATACGAAAAGCTACAGATAATTTAGCTGCTGTAAGAAAAGTGTTTAATGGATTCGTTTCTCGCTGTAAACTAAACTATACCGTTGGTGAATACACTACCGTGGATGAAATGTTGGAAGTATTTCGTGGCAGATGCCCTTTTCGCGTTTACATTGCTAACAAACCAGCGAAGTATGGGTTAAAAATTTACGCATTGGTAGATGCTCGCACGTTTTACACATCTACTCTAGAAATATATGCTGGAAAACAACCCAATGGACGTCACAAGGTTGATAACAGCTCCAGTAGTGTTGTAAAACGTATGACCGCACATATTTTGAATACAGGGAGAAATATCACGACAGACAATTATTTTACATCTGTCCCTCTGGTCAAATATTTATTGCAACAAAGAACTACGATTGTCGGAACATTGAGAAAAAACAAAAGAGAAGTTCCTCCGTTATTCCTGAATACGAAAATTAGACCTCCTCGAAGCAGCATGTTCGGGTTTTACATTCTGATGATAAAATTGACACAGAAACACGCGAGCTAATGAAACCAGAAGCTGTAACTTTTTATAACTTAACCAAGGGAGGAGTGGATGTGGTGGATGAACTGAAGACTCTGTATTCTGTATCAAGGATAAGCTGTAGATGGCCTTTGACAACATTTTTTTTTATCCTGAATATCACAGGTATAAATAGTCAGATAATATTTAGGGAAAATAATAACAAAGCAATGGCTAGACGGATATTTCTGAAAACACTGGCTTTAGACCTAATGCGACATTATTTGATGAAACGATGAAGTATACCAAATTTGCCAATAAATTTACGAAACACAGTAGCAAAAATAGCTGGAATAGAATTGCCAAACAATCAGAACTCTCAAGAAGTAGAAGGACTGTGTTATATGTGTCCTAGAAGAAAAAATAGAAAAACAAAGGAACGTTGTATAAACTGTGAGAGATCAATCTGTACAGAACATACTAAATACATGTGCAATAACTGTAGTGTAAATAATGATGATGAAGAATATGTTTAATTAGTGTTTGTTTGTTGTTTTTTAGCTGAATAAATATAGGTAGTTCACGAAAATTTATTATTTTTCATTATAATAAGAGCATTACTTTATATTTAATTAAAATAAAGGTAAGTCTATAAACTAGAGATAAAAGAAACATGAAACATTACCAAAAATAACTAGAATTCTGTATGTGAGGGAAATGCTCTACGTGCGTCCACTGGCGTTACACTTTCCTTAGCGACCACTCCCGGGTTAAATAAGAATGAAAATAATTAACTTTTTTAAACACCCTGTATAGATTTCCTCCAACCAGTCATATGGGATTTGGTATCTCATTATATTGACTATTCATAGTGATCAATAATTACTTTATCGGTGTACTATGATACGAGGTATCAATAGATAAAGTTTACCTTACAATTTTGAAAAATCTCAAATATTTTGGAAAGGGCAAGGTTTACGTATACACAGTATAACAGCAACTTAGGTTTATTTTATTCGTATTATTCGAATGTGCAAATATATACAGGGTGTTCCATTAAAAAAAAAACCTTGATGCGCCTCTAATTTTTGGTACACCCTGTATGGAAATAATTTTGAAACGTGAGCATTATGATTCTATATCATATTGCATTGAAAGAATTTTGAAAATCGGTGGCGTCTAAGCGCTACAGTCTGTGTCGTTCGTCGTGAAATACCCGTACGTTAGCCAGACTAGTCATAAATTCAATACATCGGTTTTTCATATTTCAGATACCCGTCACCTGTTTGGCCTTAAAAACAATATTGAAATGTTTTATTTTTTACGGAAAGGTATTTAATTTGAAAATATGGGAATGTTGAAGATTATAATGAAGTTACCAATATTTAGTTATTCCATTTAAAAAATTTTATTTTTCCTGTATACTTTTTGGCGCACCCTGTCGTATAATTCCAAATGTTTGCAAATATGCTAATTTTCTGCATCTACCCCATGTAAGATTTGATTTTAATACAGATAACACCAGTTAAGCAAAAATCTGCTTCACTCTATCGCTGGGGCACGGTGTAGTTTTGTATAGTTACGAACATTTATATTGTAATTTTTTTAATAATTTCATTTTTTGCTTGCATTTTGCGACCGAAGGATCGATGATTTCTGTTATTTCGCAATTTCGTCAAAATAAGGTAATAAAACATTTTCAGTCAAGCTGCTGACCTTTTTTGCAATTCGCCATTTCATAAGAAATGTCAGATATTGGGGTATGAATTTTCCGGCATTAAGATTTTTTGGCGATGGGAGACATACTTAGGTTTTACTGCTGTTAATTTTTGTTAGCAAACGTTAATAATCACAAAAGGATCACGAAAAATTACTTATAACCTATGTCATGTGGCGAGTTTCTATTATGAGCGTAACTGGCAAGGTTGTTAATTGGCATTATATTTGGTAGAATTTGTGCTGTACGATGGAGTGCGGACGTACTGTAGAATACGGAATAAATTTGAATCGAATATATAATACGATAGTTACTACACGAGAAAAATTTAAATTATTAAATCATAACACCCCTAATATTCGTAAAAAATCATCAAAATTATGATAATTTACGTACTTGAAAAAGAAAGTGTCAATACTTACATAATAAAGTGTCGGCCTTAATTAAACGAAATAACATCTTACAACGCCGTATATTCAGGCTTAAACGGATTATAAATCAAATTAAAAATGATAATAAACATAAAATTTCCAAAACGTTTTCTTCGAAGTAAATCCAAAATTTTAATTCTCACTGACTCGTGACCTAAGAGTGCTATTGCAAGAAAGAACGTCTACAGGGTTGAATGTATTTTTAAAGTAAATGCAAAAAACGATTACGTCATAATAATAGGCGAACTAATGATGTCGAAGGTAAAATAAACATCAAAGCAGCAATGCAATTTTGTGTAGACATGTGCGCTAACAGTAATGTCTTTTTAACCGTACCATATAGATAACCATAGATTTAAGGATTACACACACCACTGAATAAATCCGGCGGCAAATGCAAACTGGCGAATTTCATTGCAAACAATATTGGCAAGGTAGTTCGTTCGTGTCATTACACCAATTTAGAAACAATTGTGACAAGTGTTAACAGAATGCCAGAAACGGGTACTTGGCTAAAATTTTTTACCAATTTCGTTGATAACATTGGATGTACATCTGCAGACCTCAAATCTTCTTCATCTTCATTTTACAGAAGTTCTATAACGCTAGATACTAAGGTTTTTCACTCAAAAAATCTTGCAAACTCCCTCACGTAGCAAGATGAGGCAAACTTCAGTTAAGAGTAATAATACAATAACCAAGCATTTATTTTTCACACATTTTTCTTTGTTGATTGATGAGTTTTCAAAATCGAATACCAATCTTATTGTGGCTGGAGTTGTTATAACTAATGTGTCTAGACTTCTTAACAAAAGTTTTTGAAGCACACATTTCCGACCATAAAAGCATCTTGGTAGTTTTAAATTTAATTTGCTTTAAGGGCTTAAACAAAAGAATTTGATAAAAACAACGTCGGAAAAAAATATAAATAAAGTAAATTCGTTTCTATTTAATTGCGGCTGGCTAAATATACAATCAGAATTCAATGTGGATCTCGCTTTCAATAATTTTATCACAACGATATTAAATGCAACTGATATTTTTTGCTCAGTAAAACAAGTTTATAAAAATAAAAAAATGTATTAAATTGGTTTACTGATGATGACTTACGTACTCTTCGTAATGAATTAGATGTTACTGTGAAACTCCAAAGTTTAGCTAATGTCGATATTCT
The DNA here is from genome assembly GCA_036346205.1 of Vesta saturnalis. Lineage (NCBI taxonomy): Eukaryota > Metazoa > Arthropoda > Insecta > Coleoptera > Lampyridae > Vesta > Vesta saturnalis. The sequence continues at coordinate 2,294,071 of JARFJB010001084.1, read as the reverse complement.
TTGGTGAATGTCAGCATTCTGCAAAGTGCTCGGCGTGTCAGAATTATTTGCCTAATACCATTATTTTTAACTTAACCGGCGAATGTCGACTTTATCGTGGACTAATGGTGTATGTTGAAAACTAACATTTCTGTAAATTTAAAAACACATTTTTTATCATATTTCTCTAAAACAGGACGTATGGAAGAAGTTTTCCAATAAACATTACTAAATTATTATGAACTTAAAATAAACAGGACATTCCAAATCACGAAACAGAAGGAAAATAATATAAAAAATCAACTAAAACGCGTAACTTCTCAAAAAACTGACCACAGGTTACTGCAGTGGCCATTATTAAACACAAATTAAAATATCTTATTAAAAAATGCAAACTGGCAAGCTGTACGTCCACTATCAACAGTTCCGTAAGGCTGAAAAAATACCAACGCACTTCGGGCTGGTGTTGGACAACGGCAGAAGTATGTTAAGACCTGTCGTTTGTTTTCCACCCTCACCGAAGCACATTTGTGTTTGCCGACAAATACCGATGAAAGTCCGAAAGTAATATAAAATTAAAAATTGTTGGGCCTTCACCGAAAAATTTGGTACTTGTCGACAATCACCGGCAAATGTTGGCAAACGCTAATCTCGGTCTCTCACGGTAACAGATATACTCTTTGTTATTAAAAAAACTACAAAAGCACGTGAAATTGTTGAACTGTACAATAAAACTAAATTTACTCATAAATACAGAACATTAATTTATAATGCTAAAAAATACGCTAATATCAGATATATTCAACAAGCTTCGTGCAAAATAAGACCAGCTTGCAATTTAATAAATAATAACTTAATCCCTAGTTCTAAAGCTGACACCGGTTACTGCCGGGTCCTCGTACAGGAATCCACTTGTGCGAAGGGCTCAAACGGACTCCCCGTCCGAACCTGGCAGAGGGGCTCCCATGTTTCTCTCCGCATGGGTGAGACAGGGGCCCGATTAGGGCTGCAGCTAGGCGTTGAGGTGAGAGTCTCCTGCGGGTTTCTGGAACCAACACACGTCTTTGCTGTGGCAGGACACCGAGCGAACTGCGGTTTGGGGTCTAGCGCACTTCAAACTAGGGAAACACCTTGGCTGGATCTAGGCCAGTCAAGGTGATGCGCAGGGAGCTTTATTTTGAAAGTCTACTGAACCCTCGGCGGTTGTTCGTTTTGGTTGACGGGCATCTCAAAGCGGGGAATGGACGGCTGAATGGTAGGGCTTTCCTATGGAGCGAGGGGAAGCGGGAGGCGGATGCTGGCCCTCGGATGGTCTCCGTTGGCTGGTCGCTGGCAAGTGCCTCGGCTGTAGTTCGAGAACGCAATCCCTCAGCCTGAATATGGGGCAAATACCCAAAAAAGGATTTATGGATTCCAAGAAAAAACCATTCCAAGAAGCACCAGTGGCCGAAATGCGTAAAACTGACGAAGATAAAATCGCGAACCCTTTTGCGAGGAGATCAAAGATATTGAGGTCTCCGAGCTGCGGAGACGCAACAGCTGCGGCGACATACCCCAAGAAGCCATCAGCAGGAGCGACTTAATCCTGAGGAAGTCAAGAATCCACAGGTAGTGGACCAAACGACAAAGGACCAAACACCGGGCCCTTCGAGGAAAGAAGAGCAGATGGATGTAGCGCCCTCCTACTCGAAGGCGGGGACATCACAAGCATCGACGCCTATCCTAGAGATGGAGGATAACCAGAAAATCTTGGACAAAGCCGAAGGAACGAGAAAGAACAGTTTGACGTCATAAAGGAGGCGTTGACGTCCATAAAACTGGCAACCTCCAAACAAAGAAACATCAGCATGGACGTTAAGTTAGCGATCCAAAGGATTGAGGGCAGCTTGACCATACTGCGGAACTGCCATAACATACGCAGAAAGGCTTTGGTCAGCCTGAATACTAAGCCAGAGAGACACTTTCCAACACCCCAACTGGCCCCAGCTAGAGAAATAGAGCCAAATACCTTCCCTAGGGTAGTGCCTTCTGCCGAGGGAAAGAAAAGGATGGCATCGAGATCTCCTGAGCCGATAGAGGACAAAGAGGAAAGCTGTCGCCGAAAAGGAGGAAGACACTGACGTGCCGCCTTCGGAGAGCGGCATGGAGAGCGAGGGGTGCTTTTAAGGAGGTAAAACCTCACAAGGCGCGAAGGAAGAGACAACCGCTATCGGGAAATATAGACGAAGCAAAAAGGAAGGTCATGGTCGATATGCCGAAAATAAACAAAACCAGTGAGGTCAGGAGGAGACAGAGGCCAAAGTCGGAGGCCATTCTGGTTAAGCCAGGCCAAGGTTTATCCTATTTGGAAGCCCTGAAGAAGATACGCACTTCAGTTAAGCCGGAGACCTCCGGGACGACGATCAGAACCGTCCGAAAGACTAAAGAAGGGACCATACTCTTTGAGCTTGGCTCGGATAGCCAACATGGACCGTCCTTCAAAGAAGAGCTAAAGGGCATCTTAGGAGAAGGTGCCGGCGTTCTATCCCTAGAGCAAAAGGCAAAATTAGAGATTAGAGACCTCGATTGCTGCACTACCAAGGAAGAGGTACTCCTAGCCCTGAAGGCGGCTCTTAATAAGAATGAAATGGGTGAAGCCACGGTGTTTCTCACTAAGCCCAACACAAGAGAGCAGGTCCTAGCGATAGTAGAACTAGGGATCCGGGAGGTAAACCTACTACTTAAGATAGGGAAAGTCAAGATCGGCTGGGTCCAGAGTAGGATTCGAGAACGCACGATGGTAGTACAGTGCTTCTCGTGTCTGGAGTTTGGGCACCGTCAGGTTAACTGCAAAGGCCCGAAAAGGAAGAGCGAGGGCGCTTGCTTTAGATGTGGCGAAAAAGGTCACCAGCGGAATACGTGCGACAGGAACCCCAGGTGTGTCCTGTGCGCCGAAAGGAAGCTCAAGCCAGAAGATGTTGCGCACGTTCTAGGCTCAGGAGCATGCCAAGCGTTTAGAGAGGCGCTGAAAGAGGTGAAGAAAGGCACTAGGAAGTGATGACAGGCACCAGGCGAAATATCGAGGCAAGTGATGGGACAACGTTCCTGCAGATAAACCTTGGGAAGGGGGGTTTGGCCCAGAACCTTTGTATGCAAACGGCCGTAGAGCAGAAAGCGGATATTCTCCTGCTCTCTGAACAATACCGTGGGGAAGGACTGACAGTGGTACCAGGACCAGAGCGCCAGGGCGGCAGTTATGCTAGTAAACCCTCGCAAGAAGGCGAAAAGCGTTGAAGAAAGCAGCAACGGGTTTGTTGCCGTAGATTTAGGAAGGTTTAAAGTGTTCAGCTGCTATTTCTCGCCAAACGCCAGCCGGAAAAAATTGAAGAGGACCTGTCCGCGCTAGAGGAGTGTGTACGAGCGTCGGCAAAGAAGTAATTATCGCCGGGGACTTCAATGCGAAATCTCCGATGTGAAGCGAATGGCGACATGACTGGAAAGGGCAGCTAGTCGACTAGATGATAGCCCGACTAGATCTCGCCCTGCTCAACGTGGGTAGCTGTCCTACCTTCCACTAAGGCAAATCGGAATCTATCATCGACCTAACGTTGGCAAGTCAACGGATGGCCAGACGAATATCAGGCTGGAGGGTACTCGAGTCGGAATCATTGATCAACCACTCCTACATCGTGTTTCATGCTGAAAAAGAGGAAGGAGGGCTGACAGCCGCCCAAGGAATAATAAGTAAGGTAAAGGTCTGGAACCCAAAGAAAATTTCATGGGATTTGACGAGGCATCAGAAGCGCTAAAGCTAATAGAAGTTTTCAGCAGAGCCTCCACACTGAGACTCCGGAAGATCTGGCCAGAAGGGTTACGAAGGATATCTGTCGTGTATGCGACCGCTGCATGCCGAAGATCAGGCCTTATCGCTTTGAGATCCAAGTACTAGTGGACGGAGGAGATATCCGATCTTCGTAAACGGTGCGTTGAGGCACGAAGAAGAGCTACACGATCCCGAGGGAACGTAGAATTGCAGGACGAATACAGAGAGCGCAAGAGACGACTGAAGAAGGACATTAAGACAAAAAAGAAGTGGCAAGACTTGCTGGCAGAAGTGGACAACGATCCATGGGGCTCCATCGTTAGCAAGAAATTGAAGGACGAGAAATTGGTACCTGAGAAACTAGGTAGTACCGAGCCACGACAAGAAGAGCTCTTTACCATGGCGGAACTGACGCAAGAAGGTCAGCGGCTTAAACCAGGTAAAGCCCCTGGTCCCCACAGAAATCCCAACGAGGTCTTGAAGAAGTTCATAGCCGATTACCCAGAGAGGATGCTAGCTATCTACAACGGTTGCCTGAGAAGCGGTTTATTTCCGAACACGTGGAAAAATCAGAAGCTCATCCTTCTGAGAAAAGGAGAGAAACCGGTAGACAGGACGTCGTCCCACCGCCCGATATGCCTGCTGGACACGATGAGCAAGGTCATCGAAGGGCTCATCTTGCGAAGGCTAGAAGAGCACGTCGCCCTCTGCGGGAGGCTTTTCGCAGCGCCAGTACAGGTTCCGAAAAGGGATGTCGACTGTTGACGCGATCAAGGAGACCCTGAGTCTGGCAATCGCGGCTAGGGATCGAGGAGTAGAGAGGAAAGGATTCTGCGCGTTAATTGCGATCGATATCAAGAACGCCTTCAACTCCCTAAGATGGAAGGATATTCTTGCGGCCGTGCGGCGGAGGAACATCCCCAGTACCTGCGGACAATAGTCGAGAATTATCTGGATGGACGGCAGCCATACTACGACGGAGAAGACTGGAGCGTGAAGGAACTGACAACACGTGGTGCACCCAGGGACCTCGTCTAGGGTCCTTCTTCTGGAACATCGTCTATGATGCCCTTCTTGACATCGAGGTACCAGAAGGGGTACACCTGGTAGGATTTGCAGACGACGCCATAATCGTAGCAGAAGCACTGGAAAACACGTCTTGGAAGTTAAGCTGGACGAGACCATCTTAACGGTCAGGAACTGGCTGAACAGTAGAGGGCTGAAGATGGCCGTAAATAAGACAGAAGCCGTCCTAGTGACGAAAAGAAGAGGCTACAGGACACCAAGACTTGTCATCGACGGGGTGCGAATACCATGGAGTAGGAAGATGACCTATTTAGGGGTGAAGATCGACAGGTCACTCACATTTGGACCGCATGTACAAAGGGCGACGCAAAAGACTGCGGTGTTATCCGGACGACTGTCACGCCTTATGCCGAATGTAAGCGGGCCGAAGGCGAGCAAGAGGAAAATCTACGCATCTGTAGTAAATTCGACGCTGCTGTACGCAGCACCAGCGTGGGTCAGCGCTGCGTTAAAAAGACGCGCCGTGGGAAGCTGATCTCAGCGCAGAGACAAGTGGCGCTAAGGGTAACTGCCTCATACCGCACTGTGTCCGCAAGTGCGGTTATGGTGCTGGCCGGTATTCCACCAGTAGATCTGCTCGCGCAAGAAAAGGCCGAAATTTTTGAAGCGGTAGTCCGGCAAAGTCTCGGAATCCGAGGCCAAAGAAGAAGCCAGAAGGCGCCTAATGACAAGATGGCAAACCAGGTGAGACCAAGGCGATAACGGACAATGGACACGCAGGCTCATCCCTGACCGAAACAGGTGGATGTGCAGATCGTACGGCGAGATGACCTTCTACCTCACGCAGGCTATGACGGGGCATGGTAGCTTCCTTTCATACCTGAATCGGTTTACAAGAGCTGAGACAGCGACATGCCTACACTGCCACGCAACTGAAGACAACGCCGAGCATGCGTTGTTCCATTGCGCACAATGGAACGAGGAGAGACAAGTTCTCGAAGACGAGGATAGCCTATCTCTCCAGATAACCTAACGGCACTCATGCTTGAGGAAGAAGGGAAGTGGCATGCCATCGCGAAGTTCGTGGACGCCGTAGTGAAGTGCAAGGCAGTGCAACTGAGATGAGCTTGTATTAGTAGACCAGAAGAAGAGATAAATAGAGGAAAGAAGTGCAGCTGAACAGCTGACCAGGCCCGACTGCCCTAGAAGTTATACCGAAAGGTGATTCCTGGGACAGTCAAAGGGTGGCTGAGAGAGAAATGGTTTTTAGTGGATAAGGGGGTGCTCAGTCCCACATAACCTCTACGGAGGGCATCTATAAAAGATTTTACCTTCAACTCTCTGCAAAAAAAATAATTCTAAAGCTGACAACACAGAAATTTCAGTTAAACAATTTAACGAACATTTTAACAATGTAGCTGATAACATAGTGAAAGGAATACAACCGGTACCTGTGCAATTTGATCAGTATTTCTTAAACTGTAAAGAACGTAATCCCTCACACTCATTCTTTATCAGACCAATCTGTACTTCCGAAATAATTAGTGTTATCAATAATCTTAAAACATCAACTTGTAGCGATATCTATGGTTTATCCGTAAAAATTGTTAAAACAGTGAAAAAATGCATTCTAGCCCCGTTGACTCATTTATATAACCAGTGCATTCAACAGCATACATTTCCTGTATGTCTTAAACTTCGGAAAGTAGTACCAATTCCAAAAACAGGCGACACTAATGACTTTAAGAACTTCAGGCCAATATCAATTTTACCAATTTTTCTAGAATTTTTGAGGTTCTGATAAAAAAAAACAACTGGTTTATCTTTTTGAATGAAATCAAGTATTTTTCGAAGAGCAATTTGCGTACAGAAAAGGTAAATCTACCACTCTACAATCTGTCGAGAAACGAAGCGAAGGAAAAAATCAACATGTTTGGCAGATTACAGTGGCGTTGGGTTGTTTTATGATATGTACGAGTATAATATATAATAATTGTTGCCTTACCTTAAATTTAAAAACTATGATGTATTACAATGATATTTTTAAAATCACTTTTTATAGTTAAGTTTTCAATAAAACATTGTTAAAGGATTAGCAGCTATTGATAAATAACTTACGTATAGTATGGAAGCGGTACATCCTAAAACTAGTTTAAGAAATCTGTTAAGTACTTAATACAAAATCGTGCACAGCTTATATGTAAAATAAATGAACTATTTTAATTTATACCTTCGCTTCGTTTCTGGAGAAACTATAGCGGTCTTTAAATTATTACAATCAGTATATCATTCTTTTGATGAAAAGCAATTGAATAGCGCAGCGTTCGTTGACCTTACAGAAGCGTTCGATTGTGTTAATCACAACATATTATTGAACAAGTCAGAGTGTTATGGTGTGCGAGGAGATGAAAACCTGTTGATCAAACCTTCACCTTATTAGATAGAATCCAAATTGTTAAATTAAATTAGTATGCATCATCTAAACTCTCAGTCAAATCGGGTGTCCCACAAGGTTCAACTTTAGGTCCTGTCTTATTTTACAGTTTACATAAATGATTTACGTAGCAACATACCCGTTTATCAAACTATTTTATTTGCCGATGATACCACGTTTATTAACTTCTGTTATAACGCCGCAAACCAAACCAATCTGTCTCCAGCAGTCTTCGGAATGGTTCTTAGCAAACAACTTAAAAGTGAATTAAAAAAAAAAAACAAAAATTAGCATTTTCCTCATCTCAGAGCAGAAATAATGTAACTTTGATAAAATTTTTAGATATTGAAAAAGATAAGCTGAAGAAGGCATATTCATTTTATTGCTACTAAATTAAACAAAACTGTATACCAAATACGAAAGCTAATTTTGTTAACATCTCAAGAAACTGTAATAAATTACGATTATGCACATTTTTTTAGCGTCATGTCATACAGCATTATTTTTTTTTTTTTTGGGCAACGCGTCTCATTCAATAATAATTTTTAGAATTCAGAAACGTGTCATTCGATCTATATCTAAAGTAAACACAAGGAAACAGTACGATCCTCTTTTCAAAAGATTGTAAATATGGACATTTCCCAGTCTTTTCATTTATCACTGCATCTTCGTCGTTAAAAACAACTTTGGTGATTTCAACATAAACTCAGAATCTCACGACTATAATACTCGTAACAAACAAAATCTACTAATTCGCCATAAAACTACAATAAGCTACCGGAGAAGAGGAAATCTTTTTCTACAACGAAACTTAAGAATTTCCTAAAAGAAGTACTGATCAAACAAGCTTTTTATTGTACGAATGATTTTTGTCACTGTGATTTAAATAAACATTCAACTATTTTTTGTATTTATATGTATATTATTTAGAATCTATTTATACACACGGTTTAATTAGTTATTTTACAACTTAATGGACTGTGATAGTTTCTTTATTGTAACTGTATCTCATAATGGTAATTGTATTCTTACTCTGATGTGACGTACCAAAGCAATTTATTGTGTACTGATTAATAAGCATTATTATTGTTATTATTATTATTATTATTATTATTGTTATTATCATTATTATTATTATTATTATTATTTATTATTATCATTGTTATTATTTGGGGGCATCGATTACAGCGATCATTAACCCTTTTACCAAATTTATTGTCTCGTTCATATTTCGTTTATCATATGAATGTCCTCAAGAATTTTAACACTTTCTTGTTGTCGGTGTCTCTTAAAGATAAGATATCTTTCATGTGGCCCCTGATGTCGTTCTCATTTCTCATATCACTATATGTTGGGCATGTCATTATAATGTGTTTAATGGTCAGTGGTAGATTGCATGTTTGGCACTTTGGCTGTGTTTCGCTTCGAGCACGAGGTGAAATTAAGTAGTTAGAGTTTTTCGGCAATGTCCAATCCGTAAACGTGTAATGATGACTTGCTCTCTACGATTTAACCACCGTGAGTATGTTTTCTCATAAACGTCCGGTTCTACCTCCCTTAGGTCGCTGTCGATTCCATGCCATTGTCTTCGCCACTCTTCATAAATGTGTTTTTATAAAATGCTTCTAGGTCACATAAGCGCATTGGTACTTCATCGATTGTTTTATCTTGAGCAGATAGGCGAGCAGCCTCGTCTGCCTTTTCGTTCCCAATAATTCCCATATGGCTTGGTACCCACATTATTATTACACTGACTCCTTCGAGTTGGAGCGTGGTGATCAACGATAAAATAATATTTACCAGGTCATCTTGTTTTGAGTTAAGCCTGATAGCCCCTATGCTGCTTCTGGAATCGGTGCATATGACAAAATTTCTGTGGTTTGAGGTTTTGCAGTACAGAAGCGCTTGTTTTATCGCCAGTTATTCAGCCGTGTATATGCTGGTTTCTTGCGATAGGGTTAAACTGTATGTGTAGTTTCCATCGACAAATGCACAGCCCACTCTGTCACCAGTTTTTAATCCATCGGTATAAATAAACTGGTAGTTGTTATAGTAATCTTGTATCGTCAGGAAAGCTTTGGTGTTCTGGACATGGTCTTCTTTTAGTACCTTTTGCATCTTTGCCCAAGGGGGTGTTCATTTACTGCAGTGTAGAACGTGTTAGGTGTTTCAATTTTCTATTTAGTTAAGATATCCTTATTATCTTACTGTCGCTGGTTTAGTAATGGTTAGACGTTCAGAAAATATTTGGTCTTCTGAATTATAACTACAAAACTCATACAGAGGGTGATGTGGTTGGATTTGAATACGAGCTCCGTAAGACATAAGGAGGCGTTCATACCTCAAACGAAGTGGTTCGAAACCTGCGTCACACAATACAGACCCCTTGGACTTGTTCGAAATGCCCCAATTGCTAACTTTAAACCTTGATAGTGCACTGATTCAAGCTTATGTAGCAAATATCTACGTGCCCCTCGATATATTATGGCACTGTAGTCTAGACGTGATAATATCAATGTTCTGTACATAGTTAATAAAACTTTCCTTTCGCTGCCCCAATTGATGTTAGATAGGAGTCTTAATATATTTAAATAGCGCTTACATTTGGATAGAAGGTTATCGATTTGACCTTTCCACAACAACGTTTCATCGAGGATTATTCCCAAAAATCTGATTTGACGTTTTCTGCTAATTGCGCTATCCCCTAGGTGTAAGACGTAATTTACGTTACAGCTTCGTAATCTGCAAAAGTGCACAGAGACTGTTTTGCTAGCGGAGAGAGCGAATCCAATGGATTTAGCTCTATCGTGCACTAGATCCACGGCCCTTTGCATCAAGCTTATTTGATCATCTTCAGGTGGGGAGGAATTGTAGAGACATAGATCATCTACATATAATTGAACTTTTGCGTTAGGCACGTCGGTTTCAATCAATTTATTTATTGCTATCAGGAACAATGTTACGCTTATTGTCGATCCTTGAGGAATCCCATTAACCAAAGGTCCGCGAGTTGATTTGATGTCTCCCATTTTCACCTGTATTTCTCTGTTGGATAGAAACTCAGTTATACATTTTGCCATATTCTCCCGTATGTTGCATTCATGTATTGTTTTTAAGATGTTATACCTCCATGTGCAATCGTAGGCCTTCTGAATATCGAAAAATACGGCTGTTGTGTGCTGGCGTTGTGCAAAGGCTTTTGAAGGTGGTCTTCTAAAAGTACCAGACTATCTATGGTACTGCGTCGACGACGCAATCCGAATTGGAGAGGTGAAAGTAGCCTGTTGTTTTCTAGGTACCAAACAAGTCTGACATTTACCATTTTTCCAATATTTTACCCATACAACAGGTTAATGAGATTGGTCGGTAAATCTCTGGTATTTCTTTACATTTGTGTGGTTTTAATATGGGTATTACTGTAGCTACTTTCCATTCCTTTTGATATTGACCTGACGTCCATATAAGGTTATATAGACTAAGTAAACCTTTCATCGCATCCTCCGGTAGATGTTTAATTAGTTCGTAAGAGATTTTGCCATGTTCAGCTGATGATTTTTACATGTCATCAACACGGCGTTAAGTTCTTCCATAGAGAATGGTGAGTTGTAAGCAAAGTCTTGATGGGTTTCGAAATTTATGGGCCTTTCTGTTGTTTTTTAATCACTATAAATTCCTGACTGTAGCTGTCATCACTGCTGGTCTTACAAAATGCTTCACAAATGTCTCTACTACCTCGGGAATGTTATTTACAGTTTACCGGTGTAACTTAATTGCGATGGAATAAAGTAGGTGTTACAACCCGCAACCGCTTTCATTTTCTTCCATACTTGATCCATGGCAGTCTGAGATGTTATAGACGAAACATAATCATTCCAAGTAAATTTTTTTGTTTTAGTATTAACCCCGTGCCATCGCCCCAAGTCGTTTAAATATAATACAATTTTCTATTGTGGGGTGTCTCTTAAACGTATTATACGCTCGCCTTTTTTTTACCACTTCATCAATTTCTTTAGTCCACCAAGGGACGCTTCTTCTTGGAATTCTCTTCATTAGAGGAATACTTTTTCCAGCCCCATTACATATATTCTCTGTTATTGCCTCCACACAGTCGTTGACATTTGGCACTACTTTTGTTGGTTGTATTGAACACGAAAAAGTGTTCCAATTTGACCTTTTAGGTTCCACCGTGGTTCTAGGTTTATAACAGGTAATGAATTTTCGGTTTGAATTAATATCGGTATATGATCCCAAAAATATCCTCCTCTAACGTTGACCATTTTAGATGTGTACCTAATGATGGAGAGCACATCGTTAGGTCTAAATGAGAAAAGCTATTAGATCTAGCGTTCACATATGTGGGTGATCCGGTATTTAATAAAAAGAGGTTGTTATTATTTATAAGGTCCTCAATTTTGCGTCCGTTGTTGGTTGTTTCAGAAACCCACATTTTATTATGTGAATTAAAATCTCCCACTAATAAAATTAAAAGGGGTAGTTGATGTATTACATTTTCCAGGTCGTTGTAGCTCCATTCGTTATTGGGTAGGTAAATATTGCATATTGTTGCATTAATTGGGTAAGTAATACGCACCGCTAACACTTGTAGTTTCGAGCTAATGTTTATTTCTTTCACAGGTATCTCCTGTTTTGTAAAATGGAAACCCCGCCACATGCTCTGAGGCTAGGTGGACCATGTTTATGGAATGATATGTACCTTCTAAGAGAAAAGGTTTGTGCAGGAATCAATCTTGTTTCTTGGAGCCACAAACATATTGGTCCATAGCCGATGATGCTTTTCTTCATTTTTGGGTAATGCATTATTATACCATTGCAATTTACTTGTATTATATTCGCCATTTTGACAAGTATTATAGATAACAAATAAATCATCATCATCAATATAAAACAAAAAACTTAATTACTAATGCAAAAATCACAGTTAACTTGATCTAAGTGTCTGAATTACGGGGATCTCTACTTTTACCCTTTGGCCACCCTCTTTATTCTTCCTTTCTTTCTCCACATTTGTCAACATACAGCTACCGTCTGACAATTCTCCAGATATCATAGCCGTATCGGATTCCGATATCTGGTCATTTTAGTCGTCCTTACTTTTTATCAATCTCTGATTGATCTGTTTCGTATGCCCCGGAGGTTTTACTGCCCTCCTTTTTGGTGTAATTGGTTCTGGGGGCTTAGGAGTATTTTGAGTATCTTTTGGTAGTTGAACTTTGGGCTTAATTAATTCTTCTATTTTGTATGTGCAGGATTTCATTGCCATGTTGACCTCTTTTCTAATAATAGATCTTATTTCAGGTACTAACGTGGTGACCATTTCTTTAATCTTCATCGTTTTTGTTTCTTTGGCGGAAGTTATTGCCGCATAAGATGTCTTCTATTCAAGTAAAGGTACTTGTCCCTCTCTTTTGCTTGTAGGTAGGTGAGTTTCTTGTCCACTCTTATTTTTGAATTGCTACTTCGTTTTTAAACGCTGGGCAATTTCTCGATCTGGACATGTGGACCACCACAATTAACACATTTCGAAGGATCTTGGCATGTAGCTCTACTATCATTTTTGGTAACCCGCAGGTCCACATTTTTTCTGGAGCATGTTAAAGCTGTATGACCAAACCTTTGGCATTGGAAGGTAATTTAGCATTATTAAAAGTTAATAGTATTGACGACGTTTTTATCAACTGCTCTCTCTTCTTTATAGTCATACATTTTACGTCAATGACTCCTTGTGACTCCAAATTTTACTTTATTTCGTTATCCGTAGCATAAGTTAAATCTATACATGTTATTACTCCTTTACTATAATTTAGTGTTTTATGCGGTGTTACCTCCACACTAAAACCATTGAAGGTTTTTTGTTTAAGCAATTTTTCAGACTGCCTTCTATTTTTAATTTCTACTAATAAGTCATCTCTTATCTTACTAATATTACTGACTGGTCCCACAACTTCATCTATGGATAAAAAACGGGCTAACCTTACTTAGAGCATAGTTTTTAACAGGTTTAATAACAATATACTTGGAATAGCATTCAAGTACATTTTCTCGTACTGGCTATCCAGTTGATCTACCCAGGTTACCTTTGGAGGTAAAAGTCGGCTGTGAGCCAGTGGAAGCAATCGCAGCGACATTAGAAGTCTCGTTATCATTTATTCTCGCTATTGGTCGTGTGGTGCCATTTGAATAGGTAGTGCCACTAGTAATCCTACCCGAAGACTGACCAGTAAGACAGTTAATGGGGGAATTTAAACGTTGATTCCCAACAACGCCCATTTCTGAGGATGGGTCCTCATTACGTGAATTTAGATACTCATAAAAATCCCACGAGTAGGGAAGAGATCAGCGTCAATCATAGCAGTGCTCCCATACTACGACAAGGCAAAATACTGTGAGGAGGTGCCTCTTTCCGACAGGCGTTTCAACGTTAGCGACCAGGCTTCCCCTGGCCACGCTCAGGCTTCCCTCGCGCAATCCCTTCAGCACCTAAAACTGCCAAACGACCTTGGGATTGGGGATTTTTATAGAGGTTACCTTCCTCGTAGCCCAGGTGGTAAGCCAAGACCACCGACCGCTAGCTGTACGACGTTCCTAGCCAGGCCCTGCTAGAGTCTCTGAAGTACAGTTTGCGGTTGCGGTATTAGGACACGGCTAGCGCTCAGCCGTCCCCAGCAAGGACATCCCGGGCTTGCCACACCCGTATACGCTTTTGACGGCGCATGTCCTGGGAGGAGTAGAAAGACTCACGCTGGGAGCCTGAAGAGAACAAAAGTTAGAGCGAGGGTGCTCCGACAGAAAAGAATTAAAGTAAGGGAAGTCACCCAAGACTAGTAGAAGAAAAGTAAACTTCCAGCTAAGGGAACGCAGGGTTTCCGTCCCAGTCCTTGTCAGTTATAAGGCCCCACGTGAATTGGTCCGCGACACCGTATTTTGTAGAGCTAACAGTGACGGTTTAAGGCCACGAGATCTTATTTCGGTATTGGCCTTGCATCACTTACGATCATTTGCAAGGTCGTTCCCCTATCCGCCACCTGGGGACGTGCCTAGTAGGTAGTTCAACCCTAGGTATTATTATTATTATTATTATTATTATTATTATTGTTATTATTATTATTATTATTATTATTATACGATAAAAATTTATTATTAAAAGTGGTAAAAATGGTGGCGTAACTTATCTAACGGTCGTAAAAAGGTAAATAACAAATTATTTTTAATGACCATCTCATCCCACAGTTTAGACAATTGTTACGCGAAACGAAAAAAAGCTCTGATGTACAATTATCGGTTTGTTTGGTTTAGAAACGGTCGTGTTTTAGTGAGAAAAACAGAAAATGACAATGTTATTAAAATATCTTCCATGAGTGACATTGAGAAATATATTAATTGGGTGTATTTACAAATTTTGGAAACGATTTTTAGTTTTAATCATAATTTTCAAATTTATTTACAAATAGTATTTTTAAGTTTATATGAGTACAATTGAAAGTTACGACAATAATATAATCAGTTTTCACAAATGTGAAGATATACTTGAATGGAAACAATTTACAAACTTAGCAAATTTACCAAACAAAACTCTTAATATTTTTCATGTAAACACACGATCTATTAAAAATATTTTAATGATTTATTAGTCCTATTTAATAATTGTGATTTTGACATTATACTTCTGTCAGAAATCAATGTAGAGGAATATGAATTTGATGTTTACAATATTATTAATTATACGTGTGTAAAAAAATTTAGAAAGGGTAGAGCTGGTGGAGGATTAGCTGCTTACATAAAAAATGATCTAAGATTTAGGGAAATACCAAAGAGTACAGAATACTTCGAATCAATTAATTTATTGGTAGAATTTCCAAATGAAAAAAATTTAATACAATTATTATTTATATACAGGCCTCCTAATGTTAACGGCAAAAAGTTTTTAACAGAATTCGAGAAAGCTTTAGAAACCAATAACTCAAATGATGGACTAGTAATTGGTGATATAAATTTAAACCTACTAGATCAACAAAGCTCAATTGTGTGCGAATATTAATGTTTGCTTTCCGGTTTTGGGTACATAAACACCATCTACGACGTAACAAGAGAAGAAATTAGGGATAAAGATTTAAAAAGATCATTAATTGATCACATTTACATCAAATCAAAGTTTAAAAACATCAAATCAGCAGTTATAGGACATAAATTGGCTGATCATTACCCCATTACTATTTTCATGGAAGATGATGTATATACTAAATCGAATTGTATGAGCAACACAACAATTAACAAATTTAATCAGTATAAAATTAATAAGTTGATAGCGGAATTTAATTGGTCATCTATAAGGAATATTGATATAAATTTGTATGTAAATAATTTAGTAACAACACTGAATGACATATAGTCACGTAGTCGTTCAGAAATCAAAATAAACGATAGATATAAATATAAAAATAAAAATCCATGGATAACAAAGGTACTTTACTTAAAAATTAAGGAAAGAGATAGGTTTTACAAAAGGTGGAAATCTAATCCTAAAAAACAGAATACGAAAATAATTATAAAAGCTATGGAAATAAAATAAATAACGAAATTAGAAATGCGAAAAATAGCTACTTCAGATCAAGAATATGTAACACTACTAAAGCAAATATTTGGCAAGATATTAATTACATACTTACAAAGAAAAAGACGAAGAACGTAGACGACAAGATTTTAAATAATTTAGGTCACTCATTCCAAAATAAAGAAATCGCAGCAAATTTTGCCAAGACATTTAATGATCAAATAATAGATTTAATTACAAGAAGTGATCATAATATAGACCCGCATTACAGGAAAAAATATAATATCAAATTTCTACATTCCAAGGTGTGCAGAAGCAACTGTTAATAAAATTATCAAGAGTCGTCTTGACACAAAGAAATCTCCAGGTTGTTTAGAACAATAGAGTTAAAAACAATATAGAAATATTTAGTAGAATAATTTCGGAAATTATAAATATATCAATTAGAGAAAATACTAGAAATATATGTAACAGAACACTTTAACAATTACCTCACACAAAACAAAATCATACACCCTGACCAATATGGCTACCAAAAAGGAAAGAGCACTGAAACCCTGTTACTCAAATTCACGAGTCATATTAATTCTCAATTGGACAAGAATAATTACACTGTTGCTGTGTTTATAGACATGTCTAAAGCCTTTGACACAATAAAACCAGACGTACTGATCAAATGTTTGAAGAATGTGGGCGTAAAATCTAAGGAACTGTCATGGTTTGAGAGTTACTTAAGAAACAGGCAGTTTATGGTGAAAGTGGGCGACGAGTATAGTGATAAAACATTTCTGAAGTACGGGGTGCCTCAAGGTAGTAACCTTGGACCGTTGTTATTTATAATATACGTAAACGACATTTTTACAATCACAAATAAAACGAAACGTTACATGTATGCCGATGATGCAGTGCTTTTTTATTCTCACAGAGATGCAGTTACTTGTACAAAGATCGTCCAAGATGAACTCAATATGCTGGTGAAATGGGCACATAACAGAAACTTGTTTATAAACAAGGAAAAAACGGTCTCAATGATCTACTCCACGCCACACATGGTAAAATTAAACACCTTGAAATTAAAATACACACGTGTTCTTGTTTGTCTCAATCCATCTACTTTGATTGCAAAATTATACAAAGAGTGTATAATACAACCTATCTAGGAATTAAATTAGATCATAACTTAAAATACGATCATCACATAAACTACACATACAATAAACTTAAAAAAATCGTAGGATGCTTGTATATACTAAGCAGAATGTTAGATATAAACACCATGATTACGGTATACAAATCTCTAGCGGAATCAATTCTTCGATATGGTGTATTAGTATGGGGAACGGCAAAAAAATGTCATATAAAAAAACTGGAAAACCTACAGCTGAAAATATTAAAATTAGTTTTAAAAGATCACCACTTAACAGCAAAACAGCTTCTGGAGAAGTGTGACACACTTACACCAAGTGGGTATTGCAAGTTCTGGTACCTAATAAATTATCGCCAGAATAACGAATACAAAAAAAATGTGGAGCATACTTACACAACCCGCAGAAGACATTACGCAGAACCTCACTACTTTAATAGATATGGACAAAGAACCTTGGAGTATACGGTACCACGCACCTACAAAATATACAAAAAAGAAGTAAAAATGGTTAATTTTATATGGCCATTGAGTTGATAAACTCTAATATGCATTATGTATATCAAATAACTTTTTATTTTAATTAAAATCGTCATTAAGCTGTAAATATGGAATGTTTTTCTTTTTAGTTATAGTAATGGACAGTTTTGATTTAAATTATTATTCATTTATACGCAATGTATTTATTTACTATGTTTCATATTATTGTGAAACACCAGATATGTACATTTGTAGTTAAATTTGATATAATCTTTAAGACTAAACATGTAACTATTCATATTAACTTCAATTTCCCTTTTCTTTTTCTCATGATGTAATATATAACACAATGATTGTACGAACTCTGAGCGTCATACTAGATTTTAAAAGACAAATTTAATAAAATTAGTTTTTCATTGTTAATGTTTAAAATAGGTACAAACAGAAAAGTCTACTGACTTCGTTTGACCTATAACTATGTAAATATTATGAAATAAATAAATTCAAATTCAAATTATTATTATTATTATTATTATTATCATTATCATCATCATCATCAACGGTGTGCTTTTTACGTTTTGTTCATACACAGATGTGGATGAAAAATATTCTTTATACATAGAAAATGAGTGAAAAATATCACACCTTTGTTAGCGAATGTAAAGAGATATAAATAAGAGGTAGAAAGTATAAGCAAATGTTAAATTCTGTTATAACTGTATATTGACGACTTATGTAGATGTTCAAAACAAGAATCTTATTTTAAAATATGGAAATTGCCACACAAGTTCTCATAACATACACCCACATTATAAAAACACGGTTCAATTTAATATAAATAAAATTCCATCTATCTCGTGCACGTAATTTTTTAAAAAATAAAAAATATTTTGTGACGAAATTAGCTCAATTTAAATTCTCAATGTGTAACATTTCCTGCCACTAATTGAAATTCCGGCATTAAATGGAGAGTTTAACATCCCTATGCTATTGTTTGAGTGATTTACACAAAGTGGATTAACAAAGAAAGGGAAAGCTAATTAATACCTGTTAAACAGCTACTGATAACGTTTTCGCTACAGAGAAAATACACATTTCCAAATAAAAATTACCTTACTTGTTAAAAATAGGGTTATAAATAAATACTATGGCATTGTTTAGTACAGAAATTGAGCATTAATCAGGGAATAAATTATCATCTGAGGAATAAATGATTTTATACTACTAAAAGTATCACATAAGTGAATTATAATGTTTATTAATACAAAAACGTTTGTTACACGCTTATACCGATAAAATATCTGTTAATGGCAAAGGATTAGTGAAAATCGTCAAATAATCTTATGACATATAGATGATACTAAAACTAAATACTTCTATATCCTTCCTTTGAAAGTTGTTTCCGGCAATAAACAAGATCTTTGACTTTTGTGTAAATAAGTTGCAGTATGTACATAAAACAAATAGAATGTAAAAAAAGTTAATACCACATTCAAATCAGAAGCTTTGAATTTTTACGTTAAACGTTTCAGCTACAATTCTTTTGTTTCTGGATATAAAATTTAGAGCTTGAAGGTAAATAATAATAATTATAATGAAATGTTTATTCATATAAAGAATTTTAACAATGATATGTATATATATATATATATATATATATATATATATATATATATATATATATATATATATATATATATGGTAGGAAGGTAATCTTGACTGTGCGGAAATTCAAATTGATCAATTTATATTGAGGAAGCAGTCATCTATTCATGTTCTAATTAGGCCAGGGTTTAAAAGAAAACTCTTTGATATTCGTCAAGCTTTCGAGATAAATTTTAATCTCTTTTCAAGACAGATGTCGTGAGGCTAAAATAGAAGTAACATTATTTCTTAAACAGAAGGACGTCAATAAATCTTGCTATTACAACGGGAAAACACCAATACATAATTTTAAAATAGAACATTTTTTTTTTAATAAAATATAAAAGAGAAAAGCCCTATGATTATATGACATAAACAGCGGTGTACTATTACATTGAAGTTAAATTGCTATATTTCTGGTGTTTTCCGTTGTAATAGCAAGATTTATTGACGTCCTTCTGTTTAAGAAATAATGTTATTTATTTTAGCCTCACGACATCTGTCTTGAAAAGAGATTAAAATTTATCTCGAAAGCTTGACGAATATCAAAGAGTTTTCTTTAAACCCTGGCCTAATTAGAACATGAATAGATGATGCTTCCTCAATATAATTGATCAATTTATTATATATATATATATATATATATATATATATATATATATATATATATATATATATATATATAGTGTACTAATGTATTATAGTGCTGCATGTGTTGAGGATCTTCTCCTCCTTTACCACTTCGATGTGAAGTGTTGTTGGTTGTGAATGTTCTGGGATGTCAGTTAACACCATTATTGTGTATGTTGTTCTTGTAGCCTTGGATGATGAATGCTGCGGGTAGATGTTGATTGTGTGGATGTGTCCTGTAGTCGTATGTCGCGTGATGTAGCTGTTGATGTCTAGGTAGATCTGTAAGAGAAAGAAACCGGTATTCGTTAGACGCATAAGTCGTACTGTCGTAACTAGATTACTATAGTACGGTTGTTGGGTTAGTATTCCAACGCGTGAAACGGTCATAATTGACAGAACATAAAAAATCTATATTTTGTACTTAATCTTGGACTTCAATCTTGGCGTCGGAAACGGGCAATCACCTCCTTATCGTGCGCGAGGATCACTTCCCATAGATCAGTCACAGTTTTCACCTGAGCAAGTGCCGCTGCCACCTTCAGGATGACTGGTAGGGCCTTCTCCATATTGAGTACTCCGAGAACGGCTAGTAGGGGGTCGAACCCTAAGGCGGGTTGAGCATGCTGGGTATCGATAACCACTTTCGGTACTTCCGCTTTCTCAACTACGCGTGCTGTCGCTCAGGCGTAACTGACGCCGGTCCGGGTTGAAGAAGGCGCCGCTGACTACGGTATCCTCTTCTGTCGCTGTCACACTTCCGGAGGTTGAGGAATCTTCCGGCATCCCCTGTATCTATCGGGGTGGTCCACACCGAAGTAAGCTCACTTAGCCCGGTAGGTAGGGGGTTTCGTGTATTCACTGGAGTGGTGATATCAGGCGCACTTTACACATCGTGCTGCCGCCCTACACGTGTGTGACGGAAACCCTGACACGGTGACACTGCCCGATGTCGGATTTTCGCCGTAAGTCCTCTATGATAATGCGGATGCGGGCGACGTACTCCACCTCTCGGGTATTCTTCTGGTCCTCTTCGCTAGGTAGGTATACAAACACGAGTGGGATCGCTCGACCTGGCTGCTTCATCTTAAAACAAGGGATTACTTTAACCCTAAAGGTACCAGCTCTGAGTTGACCTCGTAGGCATGCCAAGTATCACCCTTAGGTACACGCTTGCTCCTTGCCTGATGTATTACATCATCCAGACTCGGTCCTGGGGTGAGGCAAGCTGGATTTGGATTCCCTCGCCGATTGCCTGGACTCTCGTAAAGGCGATCCGTTGTCTATCCAATTCGTGGAAGAAAGCG
This sequence comes from Vesta saturnalis, assembly GCA_036346205.1. Taxonomy (NCBI): domain Eukaryota; kingdom Metazoa; phylum Arthropoda; class Insecta; order Coleoptera; family Lampyridae; genus Vesta; species Vesta saturnalis. Next base: position 2,273,056 of record JARFJB010001084.1, on the reverse strand, counting down.
ACCGAGGATTACCGGTGGTACTTTCTCCCTGGTGTCTTCTATGGTCTGAGTCTGGTCCATCGTTGTATGTATGTGTACGTGTTGTCCGTGGGTGGCGACGTTTGCGGGCGGGCGGTCGGGGTCTTGTTCGGCCTCCTCTTCTTTGTCACGAACCGTTCTGGGCTGTCGGATCCGGGGCTGGCATCTTCTCTTCTTGCTTCTGCGTTATCGGTGACGGGTACGACGGCGGCGTGTGTTGGCGGGGCTACTGGGCGGCGCGACGTTTTCTGAAAGTCCTGGTCGTGGTATCTTATTGAGCCTTCGTCTCTTTTGTGCGTCGACGGTCGGTGCTGTGTCGTCGCTTCGTGGTCAGTACGGCAATCCGATCAGTGACGGAATCTGCTCGCTGTCTTTAGTAATCCTTAACGGTAGGAAGGCGTAGTGTTCTTCGGAGTCAAAAGCCGTATCAACAAACACGGGCTCTCTCCTAAAACCGCGCGGCATTGTGATAACAATACCGGCAGTGTTCTTTGACTTTTTTGTAAATTGACTGAAAGCCTATAACTCCTTTGAGTACTTCTCAATTCGAGATGCTAACCTCTGTTGTGAGCTAGATGGTACCTGAAGGTGCTTTATGCTTGTAAAGAGCTCCACCATAGCTCTACCCGCCACCAATCCTTTGGGGTGGGAGGTCGTAAAATAACATTGAGACTAAAAGCAGGTCTAAATTTAAAATTTACGCGAAATCCACTAAATAGATACGCGCTTAGATACACTAAAAAGTTACTTTTGAAAAACAACCAACTCAAGCGAGACCTCCCTTAACTTGGGGTTCTAATATGCGGAAGGGATCTCAACTTTAATATTTGGCTTCACCAAAAATGTAAAATCGTCAAAGCACTGTTTGAATATCTTAACATGAATCGCGAATTAAGTGTTGGATAAAATATACAAATTCGTGCACAAATAAAACGCTAATATATTAGTCAACCAAAAAACCTAATAACTAAATGTTTACGTGACGCATAAAAAACATAACCTAGCCATAAACATACTTGTCGTTAGTAAAACAAACAGCTAAAGTAAATAGACTAGATAAACATAATTTAAATTATGTAATTTAATGAAAGCATGTATAAATGCCACATAAAAAGTAAATAGCAAAATAAATTTGGATAAATCAAAATAAAATATGTAAATGAACATCTCACTAAATAAATGACGGTTATAAATTGAAACCTGAACATTAGTGAAAAAATCTCAACTGATCTTCCAATTATGACAAAGTTACACCTTTCTTATCTGAGGCACTGAATATTTCATATGAACGAGTCCATCATATAGTTCACGTCAATTTGGCCATGAAAAAATTTTCTACAAAATGAAACTCCAAATGTCTGAATGTTGATCAGAAGCGTGCAAGGGTACAAACATCACATTTGATGTGTACTCGGTTTGAAAAGGAGCCATTTTGTTACTGTGGATGAAACTTAGTTAAATCTCTACTACCCAGAAACAAAGCAGCAATCGATGGAATGGAGACACTGTGGCTCTCCAAGGCTTAAGAAATTTCCTGTTTTTTTTAGCAGATAGGATGTGTTTAAGATAGGGCGTGTTTAAGGTTGCTCCGCTTGCAGCTTTCGAAAGTGAAACAAACACATGTAAAATGACAGGGGTAAGCTTTTGAACAGATTTTGGTACCCTGCGGTTTGAATATTAATAATAAACAAGGATAATAGTGGTCTAACCAGTAGAAGTACTGTAACGTGTAAATGGCCCTTTAGTTGAAATAGGCGCGAAAATAACATTTAGGATTGCTGTAGTATTGAATTTCTACGAAGAGGTACGGCTCTTTTAAACCCATACCAGACTTAAAGCGTAAATAAAAACCATCTTTTTGTATAAGGATTGAACTGAAACTGGTAAAAATCTTTGCAATAACAATGAATTATAGAGAACCAATAAAAAACAACTTACTTTTTGCGACAGTAGCGCGGGGCAAAGAATGCAATCATAAATACGTATTTGTAGGAAAAATACCAGATGTGATTCATCCAGTCCAAATGTAAGCATTGTCATAGGAACTGTTTTATTAGCTTAATTGATAAAAATAAATATCTAGATCGAATCCGTAACCCAAAGTAAAAAAAAGGAAACAAATAAATAAAATAAACAAATAACTGGCTCTAATTTGTAATAGAAACTCTAAATGAAAGTAATTAAATAATTTCTTTTCTGAAATAAATGATAGCAAGTCGCGTTAGAGAAAAATCTAAACTAAATACAAGTAGATAGGCACTGAATAGATTTTATCGGTTTGAATATTACTAATACACAAGAATAATAATGATCTAAACAGTAGAATTTTGTCAAATATAAAAATACAAAGGAAGTGACTATATAGGGTAGATCCGACTATATAGGGTAGATCCGTATTAAGTGGTAAGTTTTTGAAAATTTTTTTCTTTGTTTTCAAATTTGAAGGTTGGTGCAACTTTTGTTTTTGATACTATATGTGATTGTAAGTTTAATTATAACAGTGTGTTGCATATTGTCTTATACAATATTTTTCTCTGACTAAATTCAAAATTTAATGTAATTAATGAATCCTAAAAGTAAACAGTTAGTGTCGGGAGAGCTAATGGGACCATTATCGTTATTTGTTGTTACCCTTCAATTGAAAAAAAAAGAAACTTGGAGGATGGAAACGTTAAGTTGTCACAGTTCGCGAAAATAATAAATGAGATTTGATAAATAAATATTAAATTAAATAACAAAGAAATAATTATAACTCGAAAAGCTAAATTAAAAATAATTGAATCATTTGGTCGCAAATAAATAACAGCATCCGGTGACAGGCGCGAGAGCCAGGAATCGCATAGGGAGCAACCTGTTTGAAATGTGACGCGATTCAAGGGTATGTAAGTGAAAAATGTAAATGTATATATTTACATTTAGATATCCGTACAGTAAGTATACACTCCATTATCCATATCTTTCTTGCCTCTGTCTATATTTCTACTTCTGACTTCCTTAAGTGTCGAGGCAGTAGACAAATAACTGTCCGGTAGTAGGGCGATACCATTAGTAGAAAATGCTACATCGTCCGGGGCACAATTTGGCCAGTAACCGGTCTGCTCGGTATGGTATTGCTCAAGAGAACAATACAACTTTCTCGGGTCGACCTGGCTACAAGGAGCGGTCATGATCGAAACAGACAGGCCTCGTTGCTGATGACTGTGCAAGAAATGAATGGGTAGTAGGTACGTGGAATTTTAGAGGTATGCATGGTAAAGAATTTGAAATTGCGAATATAATGTACGAGAGACACCTTGATATTCTGTGTGTATCGGAGACAAAGAGCAAAGGAAAGGATGCTGTGGAGATGGAGGATGGCAGCCTAACACTACGGTCAGGAGTTGAGACTGAAGTGCATGGCTCAAAAGGAGTGAAAGAGCGAAAAGATGTGTTAAACAGTACGAATTGGTACCTCTCCGGGTAATAGGGGTTAGAATGAAAGTGGAGTTTCGAACCGGTGAATGAAGAAGGAGACCAGGAGGGTGAGAACTTCAGGAATGGAGTAGAGAACGTGTTGAATGTATGTAATCCAAACCAAAGAGTGATGCTAGTGGGGGATATGAACGGTTGGGTAGGTGTACAGAGAGAACATAGTGTACGGGTTCTATGAAAATTCGGATACCAAAGAGCCAATGAAGGTGGTGAACGCCTGGTGAACATCTCTGTGGAGAGGAGCCTGTTTCTATACAATACGTGGTTTAAACATAAAATGTGCATATGTATACATGGCAAAGAGGTGAATCTAAAAGTATGATAGTGTATGATGAACGGTTTAGAAACCTGGTGAAAGACAAAAGAGTAATGCGTGGTTCGGAGCGTGGATCGGACCACTTTTTGTTTATATCGAGAGTGTGTTTAGGGCAAAAGTGGGTCTGGAGAAGGAAAGCAAATGTAATGAGAACGTCCAGAATTAGGGTAGATAAACTAGTGAATAATAGTGCGAGAATGAAATACGCAGGTGCTGTTTGTAAAGAGTTGATGTGATTGAAACAGCGCGGAACGAAAAAATAAAAGACACTGACGTTGAAAGTGCATGGATAAGCTTGAAAAACTGTGGTGTCATTTGTGCCGTGCGGATATATGGACTGTAGATAGATAGAAAAAATGTGCTTGGTGGAATGAGTCGGTAAAAAAGGCAGTATGTAAGAAAAAAGATGCGTACATGGGAATGATTGCTGCAAAAAATGAAATTGAGAAAAAGCGATTATATGAAGTGTACAGAAACAAAGAACCGCAGGAGGCAGTGATAATAAGTAAAGAGGAAGTGATGACTGTGGAAGGAGACAAAATGCAGAATGATTTTGAAGGAAACAAACAATTCGTCTGGAAATGGGTCAAAAATACAAAACGTCACCCAACACAGAACGTTGCAGGAGTGAGCCATACGAGTAACGAAATAGTATAGGACGATTGTGAAGTGAGGAAATGCTGGCAAGAATATTTCGGAAAGCTGTACAGTAGTATGGCAAATAAGACTGCAGGACTAAATAAGGAGAAGGTAGAAGGAATGAGGTAGAGAAAACGGTAGGAATGTTAAAAAACGGCAAAGGAGCAGGCGTAGATGAAATTACTGGTGAAATGCTAAAGTATGAGGATGCAAAGAAAGCTTATACGAAGGTTGTGTGAATTATTCAATGTATGCCTTGTGTGTGGAAAAGTGTCGAGGGTAAGGGAACCAAGAGTAATATCAAGTCAAGATCTACAGAGAATCAGCGTGACTGGTAAAACATTTGGAAGAATCCTGATTGATAGAGTACGAGAAACTACACAAACTAAGATTTGGGATGTGCAGGATGGCTTCATGTCAGTGAGAGGATGTGTTGATCAGATGGTTGTTCTCCAGCAGGTGATCGAATAGTGTTTAATGGTAAAAAGGAAGCAGTACTGTGCGTTTGTAGATCTGGAGAAAGCATATGACAGAGTGAATAAGGAGAAGCTGTGGAAAATATTAAATGAATATGGCGTAAATAAAGTGATTGGAAGTATGTGGACGATAATGAGAAACGATAGCATGAGTGTAGTTGCGAAACGAGCGACATGGGTATATCAAAAAAAGCACGAGAGAAAAATAAATGCCGGATGTATGAGATTCCTGAGAAGCGCATGTGGTAAAACGAGAAGGGACAAGATAAATAACGAATGCATAATGACGAAGTGTGGCGAGGTAAAGACGGCGATGGATACGTATAAAAGTACTACATTACGTTGGTTTGGTAACATTGAGAGAATGAACAACGCAAGATTAATGAAGCAAAAATATGTGGGTGAGGTTAGATCAAAGGCCTTGTCTCGTAGGCCGCGTAAAACTTGCCTGAATGCAGTAGAATGTATGATAAAGGAAAGAAAGGTAAGGAGTTTTAAAAATAAAAGGGCATGTCAGAGACAATGCATGAACCTTGCGGAAGCTAGGGAGGTATGCGGAAATAGGAAAACATGGAGGAAGATTGTGAATAAAAAATAAATAGGACGCAGGGATGATTTTCCCTACCCCGCAAGGTAATGGCGTGAAGGTTAAGTTAAGTACTATTCTACGTTACTAACTTTACTTTACTAACTCTACGATAAAAATTATGGAAAGTTGTAAGAAGAATGTATTTTATTTTGCTGCACAAATTGCATGTTGCCATACTAACAATTCGTGATTTAGGGTTCGAATTACCCGAATACTCTCTTTATTCGCCAGATCTGGCTCCGCCCGACTATCATGCCTTTTATCAACTGAAAAATGTCTAAAAGGTCCTAAATTTTCTTCGAACGAAGAGGTGGTAGAAGCTGTAGAGGTCTGGTTTGCAGAGCAAGATAAAATTTGTTTTCAAAGGTCTAGAAGCGTTGCAGGTTCGTTGTGATAAACCTATCAAATTAAGAGGAGAGTACGTTGAATAACAAGATACTTAGACCTTCAAATTTTGTTTGCTTCTATAGTAGGCTAAGAATTTTTCAATATATCCTTGTATACGTAACGTTCATTTTCCCAAACACAAATTAGAGGGACAATGAAATTATTTAAAACTGCTACGCGTTGTCTGAAAATGTGTACCTTTGAGTCGATCGATCTAAGCTTATATATTTAAATATACGATATAATACCACCAAGATAAGTATTTAATTACACAGTTTTGAACTTCCTCTTAAGAAGAATACTATGTCGATTAAGTAAAACACGAATAATTTTCTGTGTTTAACAAAAATTTAGCAAAACGCAAGTGAAGCTGAAATATTGTAACTCTAAACGGAATTAAGGATTTCTACAAATTTCGCTCATCGAGATTTATTCCTTACACCTTTCTGCAGGGAGACATCGGTTACATATGAATTGGTTTTGGGCTTTCTATGGTATCCTTTACATCAGCCTCCGCATCACATGCTGTGATCTGTTGTTTCATTAGTTACTACAAGCTTAACTGGATTCACATGGATGTGGCTGCTGTGTGCCTTCGATTACCTCTCTGTGCATGTAACCACTTCTATTGCAACATCAGGTTTGTCGAAGTTACATTTACTCCAGCTGCTGCTTACCAAATCCCACAAGGCAGTATTAGGTTATAGTCACAGTAGTCCGCTACTATTTAAAAGAAAGTGAAAGCCTTTTAGATTTGGGCGTACATTGTTATACCCAGAACTATATGGAATGTTTCCGTATTGATTGTTACGCATTGGTGATAAAAGCATTGAGCGAAGCAACCAGTATAAGAGCAAGATATTTAAGTTGGTTCGAATAGGTACTGTTTGGTTTTGGAATTTAGGTTAATACTTAACCAGTTGTATATAATGGTTTATTACCATACATTTATGATTATTGGGTTCTCAAATAGGTTTTGAACGATTTTATGTACATATTGTCGGTTAACAAATGCGAAAGGATCGGTTTGGACAACCTAATTGAATAACTGTACATATAAACCAATTGTATGCTTAATATTTTCATTAATAAGAAATATTTGCACATTAGCTTTTGGAATTTATATGTAAAATAATGTAAATTCAGACCCAATTATTAGGCTTAAAACTTTTTTCTTTTAAGTTAAAAACACGGAAATATCGCATTATCAGGTGGTTTTTGGTAACCTTTTTGTACGAAAATATCGTAGATCTGGATAATCCATCTCATTAATGTATTTTAAACAAGCTGTTCCGTTACAGCTATTTATACACACCAAATATATATTTAAATGTGTTAAGAAGCCTCAGCATCTTAAATTATTAAGATGTTTTCATGTAAAAAGGCAACATCGCAAATTGGACAAGTACAGAAACGACTAGTTTTTGCAGAGAACTGATAATGATTAATACGTGGTCTATCCGCCCGAAATTAGAATCATAAAGAAAACCACTTATTAAAATCAAAATTGTGTTTAACTAGCATATAGTTATTATTCGTCTGCATAACCCAAAACGTGGTTTGAATCCAGTGCTTACAACAGACTGTAAATTTTTAGTTTCTCAGCACCGCCGTGAGTTACAATTTCCAGCAAGTTGTTAAGTTCGAAAATATATTGTATTTATTTTCAACTTTTATGTTTCCATTGGACTAAAAACAGTTATAGGGTGTCGAGCAGGTTTACTTCAATAGGAACTATGAAATGTTAATTAGAACTGTCTAACAGGATTATTGTCAGGAACTTTGCTCAAGAACGGTAAAACTTGAAATCCTTTACGTAGAGAACTCAATTAATTTTTACTAATTAAACATTTTTTTAATTTTCCGTAACTAGAAACAATAAATAATGACTTTTATCTCGTCTATCGCAACTACAAAACCATCGGAAAGCATTTCTGCGACATGGTTTCTGCTCCCACTCCTAAGAAACGATGTTTACATTACACCTATAGCTACGTCACGGTCACGTTGAATTTATATAAAATCATGATTTAATGCTGCTGTTGAAGGAGTCTGTTGAGATATTTCTGACTTAAAGGTTTTCCCCGACCAGCTTCTTACCGGTCGCCACTTAGTACAAGGTATCTCCCACACGTGGGTGATCAAATATCACCTATACTATAACAGAAACGCAGACTAAAGAGTTGTCGCTGGAAAGTAAGCCCAGCGCCGTTTCTTGCACCGTCGGAGTAACTGGTCTGACGACACACCCCAAAGCTTCACTCAAGGCAACGGAAAGTTACGCCCTTCTCCACCAGTAATACTAGTTACATACTCCTACACACATCTACTCACGCCGTTGAGGCATAATGAACGTAACGGATGCTGTCGTGTACGAAAGGTTACCCAAGCCCAGAAACCAACATTTAATTTCTATAATACACTCCTAGTCATAAAATTACATTAGAAAAATAAATATCACGTAGACTAATTTCACGTACTTTCATAAACTCTCGCTATTCCAAATGTGATACTGAGAGTATCTACTTAAAGCGTAGGGTTTCGTTTCATAATTTATTCGCTAACACCTGAATTAATTAAAACCCTGTATTACCTAGTCCTCCCTGTGCAGTAACTAATGGAAACTATTTACGCAAAAATAACGCTCCTATTCAAATATTTCTTAAAGATCAAAGATCTGATGAAATATATTTAACTGTTTATAGTATCCAAAACCAGCCATGAATATAAAGCATAAAGTTCTATTTATCCAAAATATATTGATTAGACTACCACCTTCTCCACCTAAAACCACTATATCAATTCATAACCAAACCTACGTCGTTTACCCACTATTCTCACTTTAGTTAAAACAGTTCTTTAATATATCTTTTATAATTAGTTTAAATAACACTCTCCCAATTAAAGTACTTATAATTAACGCCAACAAAATACGTTAGTAAAGCTTCCAATAAACATAGTAATCTTTAAAAATAAAGCTATCGATTGTATTTCTGAATAACATTGACCTAGAGAGAAGTTCTATGGCAATCTTTAACATTTTGTATGCAAGTTCATAACATTGAAAGAACTACTCATTTTGAAATATTTAAAGGAAGAAACTTAAATTATTTTAAAGAGCCCCGTTTAAATTGCTATCTAATGTCATACGCCTATAAAGGAAAATTTAAAAAAATTAAAATTTAACGTATTTTGGTCGGATGTTTTTCCCGAATAATTACTTGCCCTAATTTTGTGCTACTAATAAATTTGCCCTCAGTAACTAGCCCCGTATATAAACTAAACGTCCGCTTATTTTTCCAATTTATGGATTAAAAGATTTAGTTATGTTTTCTTATTGATGTGTAAGTAATGAACTGTGTTTAAGTTGAAATTATTTAGTAGATAGTACACAATAGGCGATATATTCTGCTGTTTATACGGCAGTGTGGTAACAGGTAGAATTTTTATAAATCAATATCAGCATGTTTATATATATATATATATATATATATATATATATATATATATATATATATATATATATATATATATAGGGTGGCCCACCACATTCGCCTCGGTTTTTCTACGCGAAATGAAAAGGGTTGGGAAATAATTTTAGCTCAGTCATATGTGGGTTATTGAGGAGCATATTCCAAAATTATTTTGAATATACAGGGTGGCACAAAAATAAAGTACATATCAAAGTTATATTTTTCTTATGGAACACCCTATAATTTTTATATTTTTAGATACTATAGACCAAATAAAGGTAAGTTTCTGTTACACTTCCTATACCTAAAACTGATCGTTTCTGAGAAATTTTCAGAAATATAAAATACATATTGTAATTTAAAAATTGCTTACACCCTGTAACATAGAACGAGCTGCTCATAATTAAATCTGCTGGTTAGCTGAAAGGTTAAGGTATACTACCATATAAAAGTTTTATTTCAAAATTATACAGAGTGGTGAAAAAAATTGCTCAAAAGTTTAGGCACACATTTTATTCAATAAGTTCTTAAAGTTAAATGGATCACCCCGTATTTATTGGCTTATTTCGACGCAGAATTATATTCCCTTTAAAACTATATTAGGGTTCCCTATTCCTATCTCTTATGCTTTTTTGGGAATGTCTTCCCACATATTAACATGTTCCTCTTCTAAAAATTGTAGGAAATTTTCTGAATTTACACGTTGTGGCAAGAAATAAGGTTCAAACACGTGGTTGCAGTAAATTCTAATCCAGATGTTTGTACTAAATTCATGTTGAAAACTTCTTGGTCGAATGGCATGTGGGTTTTCATGTGCCCATATATGCAGATTGTGAAAGGTTACGATACCACGACGAGTAAATCTGGATTCATCAGTCCACAGTATGTTGGATAAGAAATCTCTATTATTTTGAATGGAGTTAAGAACCCACCTACAATAATTAAGTCTTCGTTCGGCGTCACCTGGACATAAACCATGAACAGGTTGAAAATGATATGGGCGTATGTGATCCCGTTTTGAAACCCGGAAACTTTACTTTGGGAAATACCAAGAGCAACAGCAGTACGTCGAGTACTTGTCGTGGGGTTCCTATTAAATTCACGCAATATTCCTCTCCAATTGTATCTCGTCCACGGTTGTTCTGTCGGCCCCCATGTACATTTTTCAAACCCTGGTTAACAAATCGACGATGGATACTCACAAAAACGGAATGATGAGGTTGTAGTCTATTTGGAAATCTTCTCCGATACTCCTAGCTGCGTATCTTGAATTCCCATTTGCGAACCCATAAATAAAATGAATGTCGGCTTGTTCGCTATTTGTAAATGTAAACGGCTTGTTACACTAATTAAAAGCTGGCAAATCAAATGAAATAATTTTTGAACTTAAAACAATAATTAATAACAGTGAAATTATTCAAGATGAAGCAAGTGTTTGTAAAAAGTCAAACTGTCGTTTCAAAATATAAAATTTATTACTTGTTTTCCAAGGAGTACCATATTTTGTTGCAGTGAAATAAGGGTGCATCATTTGGTTAGCTTAAGACGTTCTATTGTACGTCGCTGTGAAATGTGTATTGAAAAGAACGGTTTACATTTTGAACAAAGTGTCTAATTTTATTATACTAGTGTTATTGTTATTTATTTATAAATCGTTATTGCTAAGAATTCTTATTAATTTCACAATTATTAATTAAGTATTGTTACAATAATAAATAAGGATTGTTAAAATTAGTGTACTAAACAGATTTCAATTTACAAAAGTCTTGTATTTGAGTATGGCGGCTCTTTAATGAGAGAAAGTGAGCAGCGGTCTATAACTTATTAGAATCTCACTTAAAAACTACATACATGTGTATGGCGAAATTGATACATACATAATTATACAGAAAGTATTGACCGCTTAACAATAATAATTATGCATTTCTTTTTATACGAGAATAATAACAATGGATACTAAAAAACCGATAACCCACTTATTTATAAATGAAAATGTATTTGAAATTTTAAAGAAACGATCGTTAGGTACTAAAATGGCTCTAAATGTTTTATTACATCTTTTTATTAAAAACTTTATATTCAATTATTCACATAATAGATATTTAGGTATTAAGGCATAATCAGAAGATTATGGCTCGAGGGAATGTTAAAAGCCTGACGCGAAGTGGAAGGCTTTTATATTCCTGAGAGCCATAATCTACAATTATGCCCATGGTACATAAATGTTTTATTTTATTTTGCACCATGAAACTGGAACAAAATTTTAAAAGATTCAGTACTTTTGGCAAGTTTTTAAATGCAAATGTAGTGAAATAATGTCGACAGTAGGATAATTTGTTGTTACTAAGATACTGTGATATTGCTAAACAATTTCAAATCCATCCAACTGTATTTTAAATTTTTATAAAGAATAAGTTTCATTACTATTATTTTTATTAATAAAGGTTGTATAGTAAGGTTGTTGTTTCAATAATTCTTTCAACTTACGTGACATATCATGTCATGTGTTTGCTATCAATCATGCTGCTTAGCAACAATGACATTTCCGTGCTATAAATACCACATTACGCCCGCATTTGGGGGCGTATAAAGAACATTATAGTGGCAAAATAAAATAAAGCACATTACTTAACTTAGTACCACATCAAACACTAAAATCAAAATAACTCACAGGAATTTCGAAACAGAAGAAGGAACATTATTTTTGTTAAACTCTATGTAGATAATGAAAATAACATTTTTTTTAAAAATGGTCATTGGCGTAGAAGTTCTGTTTATGAAAGGGGTTGAGCACCCTCCACTCCGCCACTATGCAAATTTGTGAACATTCTTATCGCTTGTTTTATGCCCTTGAGTAATAGACATTATCCCCCAACATGAAAAAAATCTAAGCATTCGTTTATGAGTTATAATGAAAATTTGAGAAATAAAAATTATGTTCAACACCCTGTATCTCGAAAACGAAGCCTTCTACGACATATGTTTATAGGAACTTTTCTTTTTAGAAACATGTGTTAAAGTTTGTCTACAAGAAACTGGCTCAGCCTGATATATATAGGGTTTCCCAACGAAAAATTGACCCTCCTACAATCCGAAAACCGAAAGATATTTCTAAATCCGCCGAGACCCGTCGGTTTTTGTTCTTAGTAGGAGCTTTTTGCACAGTCAAGCCAACTCGATACATCCATCCCCCCTAGCAACCCCAACTTTAATTCCAAATTCCAAATTCCAAATGCAACTACCCCACTTCTGACACACCATCTTAAATCACTTTTTATTGCGAATACAGTGATGCACCGTTTTTAGAAATCGATTGAGGTTTGACAGAATTATTGGAGAAAAACGAAAAGTTCACAAACCAACGTACGCGTTGTAAATTATACACAAGTTCCCTGTTTCTTTTAAGTTCTTTATGTACTACACACGACCTCATCACATATTACCTTTCAACCCACATACGTATGCAGGTATAGGTTATACAATCGACTTTTTTTCACTACCGCTAAATCGGCTTATGTGTGTGGTTGTATGCTAGTTATTCACGATAACTCCAGAACTAAGATACCTACGTATTTAAAATTTTCTATTTAAGCTTGTTCTTATTTGACTTAGAGTTGATTCAATTTTTGGGATAAATCCAGTAGCGGCGAGGGGGGTTTATTAGGGGTAGTTTTTGGTTTTTATCAAATATTTCTAAAACAGCTGCATATTTCAAAGATATAAAAATACCTGGATGTAGACTTTAAACATATCGATTAATTGTGATCTATGCAATTTTTTGATATTTAGCGGTAAAAAATTCCTACGGTAGGATTTAGTTGAAATTTTTTCATTATCTGAATAACGATTAATTTTATAAGAAAAAGTGTAGACGTATTTTTAAAAGAGAATATAATTTTACATACATTTAAAATAAATAATTTATAGTAAATGTAAGAATTAAATGAATATGAGTAAAAATGCTGAAGCTGTATTATCGTTAATTTTATAAAACGGGCGACTTTGAATCTTTTTTTTACGTTAACATGTCTATGAATCCCGTAATTTAGCGGCAAAAAAATTGCTAAAGTGTTCGTCAAGTTTTTTCATTATCTGAATAACGATTAATTTAATAAGAAAAAGAAAATTTAATTTTCCATAAAGTTTCTTCCTAAAGTTTTTTAATGTAAAGCGAAATAAATGTAAAAACTGAATAATTATGATAAAAAATGCTTAAGCTGTTTTATCGATATTTTTATAGAAACGAGCAGCATTGGAATTTTTGTTAGGTGACGTTGCATTTATGTCCATGAATCTCTCTCTGACAAAGTTTTAAACGTCATTCTGATATTGATTACTGTTTTTGTTTTTACAGTGTTGCCTGTTTTCGTTATGAACGTATAAAAAAGAGGTTGCATAGTTATCCTAAAAAAAAATTGAAATTAAAATTATTGCATTTCTTTTAATTTAAGTTAGCATCTAGATGTCTATTAACCTATATCTGTCAGGAAGCTTTAAACGATTATTATTGTGTTTCTCCGATGAATCCACACTTATGTTGAATGACGAAGTGAATAGACATAATTGCCGTTACTGGAGTGACACTAATCCTCATTTGATCAGGGAACTTCATACTGAGACTCCTGAAGAATTGTTTGTTTAGGCAGGAATTTTGAGCGACCATATTGTTGGACCATTTTTCATTGAAGGTAATCTCAATGGAAACACCTATTTAGAATTATTGGATGGTACAATTAATCCTATGATAACAGAGTTGTTGGAAAGTGACGACAATTTAATAGAAAATGAAATAGCTTTTCAACAAGATGGAGCGCCCCCCACTATGCTGTTGCTGTGCGGCAATTTTTGGATGACCATTCCTCCGAGCATTAGAATTACAGAAGAGGTACCGTCCAATGGCCACCAAGATCTCGGGATCTACCTCCTTTGGACTTTATCCTGTGTGGCCATTTAAAGTCACGAGTGTACGCCAGATAGCTTGAAACACTAGTGCTACGTCAGAAAATTGTAGAAAAATGGTGATTAACAACAGCGTATCCCTTGAGTAATGTTCGAACAGAATTTGAAAACAGGCTGCATTATTGTATGTAAGTTAACGGTGGTCATTTTGAGCAATATATTAAAAAGATCTTTATTATTTGCCAAAGCTTTTTTATTTGTGACTCTTTTGTAAATTGATCGATACACAATTAAAAATGGGCGATGAGGTCGTGTGTAGTACATGAAAAACTTAAAAGAAACAGGGCATTTGTGTATAAATTACAACGCGTACGTTGGTTCGTGAACTTTTCTTTTTTCTCCAATAATTCTATCAAATCTCAACCGATTTCTAAAAACGATGTAATGCAATGAAAAGGGCTTTAAAATGATATGTCACAAGTGGGGTAGTTGCATTTGAACTTTTAAAGTTGGGGTTACTAGGGGTGGGGGGATGAACATATCGAGTTGGCTTGACTGTACAAAAAGCTCCCCCCAAGAACAAAAATCGACGGGTCTCGGCGAATTTAGTACTGTACATACACACACAAACACATATACATATAAACCTTTACAAAAGATTATTCAATAAAACACAATTTTTTTTTAATAATAGTGGAGATGTTATAGTCGCAAAAGCAGACACTCTACTATAATATTAAACCAAACAGATTATGAATTTAAAGCTGAAGAACACTTAAAAGATAACACTACTTATGAAGAGTTAATTAGAAATCCTATTAATAAAACTCCAATGAAGGTAATGGTATATTAATAAATTGGTATAATGAAGGAAATTTAAGTGAAAAGGAATACAATTCTCTTGAAATTAAATATCCCACTACTACGCAAATTTATTTTCTTCCCAAAATTCATAAAAAAGGCAAACCGTTTTGTCTAATCGTATCATCAATTAAATCTCCTAATTATTTTTATCTAAATTTCTAGCAAATCCTATAAATGAAATTTTATTCAAGAAAACTAATTCAACTAAGAATTCAATTACTTTCGTAGAATTAATTAAAGGAAACAATATTTTTGAAGGTCATGTCTTATTATCATTAGATCTAGTTTATTTGTACACAAACACTTGCATTGAGATTGTTATAAAAACTATAAATAAAAAAAGGACCGAAAAAAGGATCGAAGGAGTTAGATTTTGCATTAATACCATCCTTTTTCAATACAAAAACAACACATATTAGCAAAAATTTGGAGTTGCGATGGGTTCACTAATTTCAGCATTTTAGCAACAGTTGCTCACACTTTAGTGAAGTTTTTAGAAGAGTGTTTAAGAAAGTTTAGTTTTAAACCATTATTCTACTATATATATATATATATATATATATATATATATATATATATATATATATATATAATATTCTAACAGTAGAATAGGACCCCTATAGGACACAACCTCAGCGCATGCGCCCTGTGTAGTTTTTGATTCCAGCTAACGCAGAGTATGCAACTGTGGACACGTATCTTAATTGTAGGCTTCTTTTCAGGCACTATTTTCAACCGTTATGCCGTATTTATGGTTTACGCCTTGTAATTAAGGCCGTTTTGGCTGTATTAAGAGTCTTTTTTAGGGTCCATAATTATAGAACTCGACTTCTATCAAAACATGTAAGTTATTACCAGTAATAAAAAGATAAAGAGCTTTTAATAATTTATTATAAGTAATACTACATTACATCTCATGTACCAACAGCATCAGCCTCCTTATCTATTAGATCTTCAGTTACCGCTTCTTTTTTCCTGGTCTTGGGTAATTAAACCACTTGAATTTTCATTTCAACATGCAACCTGCTGAACACTTTAATTGTGCAGCCAAAAATCCATACAAATCAATGTTTGAGATTACACACACACACTATACATTTGTATTACCCCTCAAATTAACGTAAACAAGCGATTTGTTTGAGATTGATTTGCTGAATTAATTTGTTTGGTTTTATCGAGACTGATTGATTTAGTTTGATATGCTGCGCCTGATTTTATTGGTGGATTGATTGGTTTGATTAATTTCTATCTTTTGATAAGTAGGCAAAGTCCTGAGAAAAAATTCCGGCATGAGATACCTGTCCTATGAGATAGTATGAGGGCCCCTTATTACAATCCAATTTCAAATTTCCCGCGAAGGGTGCGTAGACCTGACAAGGACGAAACCCCTAGAACAAGCTCCGGTAGCGTAAATCATCGGTATGGTCAACAACAGATTCTACCCATTGGCTGCGAGTTTTTTAATATCAAAACTATGTTTATGTTTTCATTTAACCCTGCTGTTCTCCTCGACAAGACTATACACTTGTGCTCCTTCGGGTCATAATGACACGAACTCCTGAAATATGAATTAAAAGCAAAATAACAACAATTTTTATACATTTATTAACTTTATTTCTCTAATTCAATGATTTTTATACGAAACGTGAAACTTACAATAAATTCAACCAAATTTAAATGAAAAAAAAAGAAAACGGAATAAAAAATGCTTAATAATTGATATGATCCACTACTTCTTACAGTGGGGACAATAATAGGTCACGTGTTCTTTACACACATATTTTTTACACTTAATGCAGGCCATATTAGTTTTGTTATCGCATTCAGAAGGGCAAAATTTGCAGCGTGCTCGTTTGTTTTTGTTGCTTGTTCCAGGAAGAGGTGCGGTAGAATTTTCCACCAATGGTAGTTGAATAGCTGTTACAATTGTAGCTGCTTGTTCATTACGGGGAAGATGTTTTCTGGACAAAATGTAAGGATTTACCAATTGTTTGCCCAGTTGTTCCAAAAACAGTCTTCTTTGGAATAAAACATTTTTATTCCAGTCTGAATTTATTTCGCGCCATAAGACGAAAGCATTATAGGCACTGGTATCTAAAATTTTGTAAAATAAGATTATGGGCCATCGATTTGTTTTTCGTTTGCATGTGTATGCACCGATTACCTGATCTAATGTATCAACTGCTCCTTTGGTAGAATTATAATCAAGTATAATTTGTGGTTTTTTGTCTTCTCTGTCGCCTATTTGTTTCTGGTTATGAAACGTACTCATTAGAATGACCGTCTTGTATTTTTTTGGAATATAAGGCACAACTGCGGTATCTTTAGTAAAATAAAATTTGGAACTATGCACAACGTTATTTACTTCCATGATAGGTAGCTCAGGCTTGCTTTTCCTGACAGTCCCTAACATAGTAAAATTCCTTTTGAAAAGCATTTGACCCAATGTATACGATGTAAAGAAATTGTCACAAGTTACGTTCTGACCTCTTAGTCCATAACTAAGGTCTAAAACTACTCTCAGCCCCTGATCCTTCTCTGGTTTTCCCCCTGGTGGTTTTCCCGTATATACTTGAACTTCTAAAGCATAAGAACTTGCACAAAGCGTCCATATTTTGATGCCATATTTTGTTGGCTTGCTTGGTATATACTGCTTGAATGGACAACGACCTCTAAATGCAACCAGCTGCTCGTCCACGGTTACGTTTTGCCCAGGATTATACAATTTTGGTAGTATTTCAGCCCATTTGTCCCAAAATTTTCTAATAGGAGCCAACTTATCCCGTAGTCTTATTTCTTAACGATCTTATTTATTATTAAACCGTAACACGCGTGATATATAATAAAATAGTTTCAACGACATTGTTGCGCGAAAAAGAGGTTGACAGAGCGATGTCAACTATGAACACTAACACAACTTACGTAAAATTGAAGTCAATTAGTTCTAGATTGTTTATAAGTAATTGGTGTAATTGCTCTTGCCAATTGTCTTCCCATAAGCCGAATTTTAATTAACAACTTTTATTTTCCTGATGAAGCTAATAATTCATTAGCGAAATATTGAATAATAAATACATTTAATTAACTTGGCTAGGTCTAATACCCAATAACCTTTAATTTTATTATATATATATATATATATATATATATATATATATATATATATATATATATATATATATATATATATATATATGTATGTATATGGTGAGGTTTTTTTTATTATTTGTATGGGGACCTCGGAAACCATAGTTTGCTATGACATATTTTAATAGTGCATTTTTGTTGTAATTGTAATGATGTAAAGGTTGCATCACTTATTATAAAAAGTAAAAGCACAATACACGTTTTTCGATTATTAGGTTTAACAAAAATCATATCTTGCCATCGAAAACAAAAGAAATTTACAGTAAGTGTTCGAAATATCCACCATTATAATCGACATACATGCGACAACTTTTCAACACGGAATTAACAGCTTTCAATTAGGAATAATTATACGCACATCTAATTGTTAAATGCATTAATGGCAGCTTCCTGTAGCTCCTGCTGGGTTGCTTATGATCGTACACATACGAGATCTCTTATTACTCCAAATACAAAAAAGTCTAAAAGTGAAAGATCAGGGGAACGTGCAGCCCATAAACCAGAACCATTTCTGCCTTTCCACAAGTTTGGAAAAATTTCATCTAAATATCTTTTAACTTGCGCCTGATAGTGGGATGGGGCACCATCGTGTTGATACCACTGTACGTGTGCACGGGTTTGTAAATTTAATTCATCTAAGATATTGTTAAACTCTTCCCTAATAAATTGCTAACATCGATTTCCAGTTAAAGTCCCATTAAAAATAAATGGCCAACAAGCTGCGAAGCAATAACACCGCACCATAAGTTGAAGCTAAACTTAATTTGAGGTCGTCTTTCTTGTAAACGGTGAGGATTTGCTTGGGCCCACAAGTATTCATTATGGCGAGTGAACGTACCACAGTTTGTAAAATGCGTTTCTATAAGATCTGTGTCAGAAAGCTGTTATTTTCATGGCACATATTTGTTAATCAATTACAAAAATTTAACCTTCTTTGATCATCACCAGGGTGCAAAGTTTGTCCAACTGAATATTTATAAGGATGGCATTTATGTTTTGCTAAAGTTCTCACTACTGTGCGTTGTGATATTGCAGCGTCTTATTGCAATTTGCCGTGTTGATGTAGATGGATTTTGGTTAACAACAGCTATAACATTTATTTGCGTTTTCATCAATATTGCCCATATTTCTGGGCTTCACAAAACTCCCACCTTGAAGATGTCTATAAATAGTTGATGGCGATCAAAATACAATAAAAAATAGCTCGTTGACTGTTTTTGTTACAAATGATGTAACATTTTATCATATACAAGTTTGTCGAAATTTGCGTACACCACATTTAATTTTCTAAAGGAACTCCACACTGATAAAACCTATAAGAATTACACTAAGGAACGAACTGTCAAAGATGAAGATAAATAACGCTTCAGTTGCTTTACTTTCGTTTTCCATGGCAAAACATGCTTTTTTGTTAAACCTAATTATATAAAAATGTGTATTGTGCTTTTATTTATTAAAATAAGTGATACTACCCTTACATCACTACAATCAGAAAAAATGCACTATTAAATATGTCATAGCCAACTATGGTTTCCATTAAAAAAAATTCAACTTTGATTCATAACTTCTAAGTACGGTGACGTTATTCGGCACAAAATTATCTACAAATTGTATTTACATAAGTTTTATCTATCTTTAGAAATAAACGAATTAAAGCGCTGAAACAATTTTGGATAATTTACTTTTTTACGAATATCTAGTAGGTCATGCATTTTCTTAAATCAACAAAAGGGTATCTGGATTAGTCTTCTAGAGAAGCAAATCTTTCCTCATTTAAGCAAATGTGTAACTGCTATAGTTTCTGAGATCTCCATACAAATAATGAAAAAAAAACTTACTGTGTATATAGACGAGAATTCAAATCTTTGACAAAATACAATGACTCGTTTTCTCACTAAATGGCATTTTTGTAACTCTCGATATACCTTTAATTAAAAATCCATAGAGCATGAATTATTTCACCACCGATTTTGATGTGTTTTAATAACGATTTCACAATAATTAATTTACTTTATAAATATTTATTTATTAACCCAATTACATATAATCAAAGAGTGTGTGACGATTTATTAATCTCAATATTGGAACAGAATTCAGCTGCCTGTGGATTTACGAAAATGACAAGCAAACTCAAATACAGATTGAGCCAAAACGGTCGCATTTGCTTAACCTAATTTACTTTTATTTATTAACAAACATTAGACGTGAAACAATTCTTACTTTAATGACACTAATTTAATAATTTCTAAAATAAAATCCTCCTTCAATCCTGTACAA